>JAQZBX010009628.1:0-45769 GCA_029593785.1 Cabassous unicinctus | reverse complement strand
ATTGTAAAATTACTTTCATATTCATCATTAATTATTAAAGCATTTTATTCTT
Organism: Cabassous unicinctus; assembly: GCA_029593785.1. Classification (NCBI taxonomy): domain Eukaryota; kingdom Metazoa; phylum Chordata; class Mammalia; order Cingulata; family Chlamyphoridae; genus Cabassous; species Cabassous unicinctus. Next base: position 45,717 of record JAQZBX010009628.1, on the reverse strand, counting down.
GCAATGAGACATGTGTTTAAATTTCCAGTTATGGATAGAATGTTAAAGCACGAAGCATATAAGAATATTTTATAGATAAGAATGTTTGCTTTATTTGAAAGTTAATATTATAGTATTAACCCTAAATCCTAATGGCATGCATGTTTTTAATCACTGATGTCTTTACACTAATTACATATGACGGCAACTTACATGATTTTATGATCATTCATCATTTATCATTCTGCCGACATCAGAAGTGATGTTGAAAAGGCATTCAGTTATAGACTTCAAATGACTGAGGCCAAAGCCAGGGCCAAAAAGTAGATTTTAGCCAAATATCAAGGCCAAAACCAAAATTCAGAGCATACCCAGAGCATTCCACTTGATGGAATAAGAGAATTATTAAACTATTTTTCCCAGCTCAAAGCCTTCATATTTAGATCAAAATTACTCAAAGTTTAAATATGTATTTGTATTTAGATGATTTGATATATATAGATATAGATTTAGATGATATGGATAACGTAATTATAGGTATAGATAGATTTGTGGTGTTTATGTATTTATATAGTATGTGTATGTATATGTATGTGTGATAATTTTGCTCCCTGAGAAAATATGAAATATTTAATGTTTGGTTTTCCTGTTTTCTACCATTATGTGTGATTTTTAGCTCTTGACCAAATCACATTGCCTCTTTTCAGAGAATGGAATCATGCTTTGACAATATTTTAAGAATGAAAATCTCATTCACATGCACAAAGGACTATTTTCCTTATCAAACATCAACTTCACCAACACCATTATAATTTTTTTTAAAGATTAATTTTTGTTTATTTATTTATCCCCTCCTTGCGGCTTGTGCTCACTGTGTCCATCTGCTTTGCATTTTTCTGTGTCTGCTTGTCTCCCTTTGTTGCGTCATCTTGCTGCTCTAGCTCACCACCCCGCGCGGGCCGTCAGCTCACCATGCTGTCCTTGGCTGGCTTACCTTCACCAGGAGGCCCCAGGAATCAAACCCATGGCCTCCCATATGGTAAACAGTAGCCCAACCAATTGAGCCACAGCCGCTTTCCCCAGCATTATTATTTCACCTTTACTTAGGAAAAAACTTCCAAGCCAGGGACACATGTAATGCTATGGTTCCATTTGAGATATATTCACAGCAAAATATATATATATATTTACATCCAGACTACTTTTTCAGTTTCTCTGTGTAAAGCACAGTCCCTGGCTTAAGGCTGTGCCAAAATGATTGAACCTGAATATACATTATTGAACAGTGTGTTGATCCCAGTAAATATGTATTCTGAAATTGTTTAAGTAAAGCTTTCAGAAGTAATACCCTACTCCATATCACCACACCAACAAAGTTTGGTGTAAATCAACCTCAGCCCAAGTGAACAAGTGAGTCTCCTGCTTAGATTTTTTTTTTTCAAGTATGGGGTTTGGAGTTGATTTCTTCATGACATTCTTCCAAGTTGCTTAAAAACTAAAAATGCATTAAGTGTTTTATCTGTTTTTATGAATTGTTACTATTTCATATCTGAGGAAGTTAAATTCATACTGTCATGTTTTAGTTTCCTAGACTGCTTAAGCAAATACTATGCAATGGTTTGGCGGAAACAATGGGGATTTATTAGCTCTGGGTTTTGAGGCAGAAAGAAAGTCCAAATGAAGGCATCATCAAGGCAATGATTTCTTCCTGAAGACTGGCATGCTGGGGATGATTTCTGGTTACCCTTGGTTCTTGAGTCCTCAGACACATGGCAATGCACATGGTAGCCTCTCCTGGCCTCTCCCTTCTCTTCCAGGTTCTGTTAATGGTCAGCTTCTGGCTGCTCCCTCTGTGGCTTTCTCTCTCTCCTTCTGTCTGAGTTTCACTCTTCTTATAAAAAGACTCCAGTAGTAGGATTAAGACCCATCCTGATTGAGGTGGGCACACCTTAACTGAAGTACCTCATCAAAAAGTCTTATTTACAATGAGTTCACATCCACAAGAATGAATTTGAGTTTAAGAACATGTTTTTCTGGCATACATACAGCTCCAACTCACCACACCTTATTTTTCCATGCTCCTTTGAAGCAATTAGGATACGAAGGTCCCCATGCTCCAGGGAAAATTTTCAACACAATTTGTGTCAAATAATAGCTACATTTATTTTCTTATAGCATCTCATTCCACAGATGCGCAATTTCATCTGTGGCCTCCCATGACTGAATTAAGTAAGTTTGTCTCCTCCTAAGATATTGATTGTTGTCATCATTTGAAAGGACTTTATATTAACTAATTACACATCATTTTAGAAACAATGTCAGCAAAGGTGAATGAGAGCTTACTAAGAAGAGAAAAGGATTAAAATACTTCTGAATCATTATATTCCTTTTCTTCTGATTTTTTTCTAAACAAAGTTAAATTATCTTATTTCTATATTCTATGTAAAGCAAATTTAAATTTAAGCATTTATATTACAGAAGACCATGTCTCTGACCAAAATGTTTTGTAGAAATATGGTTCCACTAATGAAATATTCAGCACCTTAGCCATCCTCTCAGCCATTCCTCCCTCACGGTACCACTTGCAATAGCTCTACTCCATGAGTGTGTATCATGCAGGAAATGTTAGCAAGTTGAGATCTAGATTTGCAGTAATGAAGTAAGAGGATGCTCACATATTTATCAAGCCCTAATATGGGATGTTTGGGGAAACTGAGAGGACGCACATATGTGCCTAGTGGGATTTTTACTGAAGTGCTCTTTAGTGCTCATTTAAGAAAAAATATTAAGTTGGCAGAATGTGAGTGAAACCATCCAGGCCTGAGGGTGGAGCTCTATGGTAATGCATGTTGACTCTAGTTTACAAGTTACCATCCCAAGTGAAAGTTAGAAGGCTCAGGAATGCTGAACCTATAGTATCTCTGGGTCAATCATTCTCTCTGTTCAAGGACTTGTAAAAATTATTATCATATACTATTAACATTATTTTATAATTGGAAGACATCAATTTTCTCCATGAAATTGCTAATACAATGATTAATATGACTAAATTTCATGAGTTCCTGGGTCTTTCTAAATCCTATATCAACTCTATTAACATCTACTATGTCTTGTCTATCTAACTACTTTGTAGGGATTGTTCCCAAATTAATCAAAATCCTATTTTATTTGTCTTGAGTTACTTTAATTTGGGAACTTTTTAAAGTTGGTGAAAACACTAGTATATATTGGTAGAGAGAAGTAAATAAAAGGAAACATCTGTTATTGTTATCCTTTGGGGAATAAGTGCTAATTGCCTAAACCATAAAGAAGGATAGATGTAAAGTATATATTTGAATTTAGCATTATTTAGGAGGTACTTAGGGAAATAATTTTGCAGAAAGCCATGGTTTTCTGGAATCGTATATTGATCACACAAGACTTCCCTTAACCTGTATTGTAATCCTGGATAATTTAGGGAAAGGTTTTTTGCATATAACTTTCCATCCAATTTCAAGGTAGTAGTAATTTGTTTTTCAGGAGTCATACACATAGTGTTTCAAATACATCTCTGAAGAAATAAAGGTTCCACACACCAGAATTCTATAAAATTCACTAGAAGGCATTTTCTATTAACAAAAGATCAAGTAAAAATTTTGCTTTTAATGTTAGGTAATACATTTCATTTTACGGTTTGGAAAGAGGGGACTCTTCAGTAAAATATTTATATCTGTCAAAAACAAGAACACAATGTTACACTGCCTTTTCCTCAACCTTCTTGGATTACTACATTTTTGTTTTCCTGTTCCTACTCTCTTTCTTTTTAATGTTTTTCCTTTCATCTTCTCTTTATTTTTTCTCCATTAAATTTAGTCATTTGTCTTTTCTCACCTATTTTTGACATATGTTTATTTGAACCCCATTCTCCTTTGAAAAACCCACCATCTATTATTTTTTCTCTGCCTCAACCCCACCTCTTTGTAAGAACATTGGAGCCCAGTGAAACTGAAAGAGCTTTAAAGTTCATTAAGTGGAGGATAGTGGAACATGGCCAATGGGTTAGGCAGATAAGGCTTAGCTCTCACTAAAACAATGGAGAAAGTGCCAGAGGCTACCTTGGGGACCTGTTTTGGGGTACAGCAAACCAGGACAATGCTTCACAACTCTCAGGATTGTAAGGATCACAGAGACAAAGAAGCCAAAACAGATAATCATGAGTTATTAAACCTCCTGACCGCTGGGAAGGGCTCCCACGCCCCCAACCCCGAGATATTAAGTGAGGGTAAAACTCCTGGCAAATTGTATCTATCTGAGAGGAGAGTGACCTGTTCCTCCCTGCAAGTTCCTTTGGATATATATAGAACAGGAAGGTGCTCTGAGTCATCTAAGAGAGTACTGGACAGATAAGGAAGCCAAGGGAAAATTGTGGGTTGCTTGCCTTGGTGGCTGGAAGTGGAACACAGATCCCGTCCTCAGGACAAAGAGCCAAGGTGGAGCTGCTGACTCCCTGCTCTAAATGGAAGTGTGACAGCAGATTTCTTGTGAGGAAGAGGGGTCTGGGAGGGTGGAGAGTGACTTCTTTGCAGTGAGTTTAGCCAGCTGGGCCCGCCTTGAATATTGGCAGGAACCCCAATTTGACAGGGAAAGGGAAGGGGGATCTCCTCAGGCAGGCTGTCACACCCAGTTACCTAGGTAAAGAGAGGAATTACATCAGAGAGAGGTAGAGACAGGCAGCTGATCAGCAGAACTCCAGCAGACTACAGGTAATCTAACCTGCCCAAGGGAAAAGGGACAGATAGCCTTCTGAAAGGCTAATTAAACTAAGGAGGCAAAATAGCACAGTGGAAGAATTTCTGTCTTGCATATATAACATCCCTGGTTCAATTCTTGGCTCTTCTTTGAGAAGTGATCCACCAAGTTTTCAGGCATCAAGCTGAAACTTTATGACAGGGAACATATATACATTCTCTTTCTATTAGATCTTCTTGGATCTCTTATTTTTTTCAAAAAAAAAAAAAAAGTTCCTTTTTACAAAAACGTTCCCTTATTTACTCACTAAAACCCAATTGAAACCTGAAGAGGGCAGTCTGCAAAGTGAGTGACTGATGAACACCAGCAGCCTGAGAAGATCCTTAGGGGTCTAAGAGAGAACGCTGTTTTTTCATGTTTATTTTTGGTTTTTTTTTGTCAATATTTTTCTTCTGTCTCCTTTTTTTTAAATGAGTCACTGCTGTCTTGTTTCTTGTTTGTTGTGTTTCCCCTCCCTTTGTTTCTCTTCTGGTTTGTTTTTCTTTTTTACTTTTGTTTACTGATTTACTCTACTTCTGCTATTTCTTTTCTCTCCTTCATATTTATATTTTCTGTTTTCTGTTGTTCTTCCTTCATTCCAACTCTCTTATTTGGTCTCCAAATTTTCTTGTTTTTATTTCTCTCTCTCTTTTTTCTTTATTTACTTTCTTTTTAAAATATTTTTCTTTCTCACTTTTCTCTTTTCTTTTCCCCATTTCTCACCATTCCAGCCTTTTAATTCATTCTATATATTTTTCTCTATTCTGTTTCTTGTTTCATTGGTACTATTCCATTTTTCTTATCTTATTCCTCTGTGCTCCTTACAAGTGTTAATATTTCAATTTCCTAGGTCTTGTACAGTTCCTCTCCTACATTTTACTGTTATTACTACTATTATTCTTTTTCTCTTCCAATCTCTTTCCTTGTCTCTGGTACTAATTTTTTTTTTCCTTCAGAGGAACATAGGCACAACAAGGAAATAGAATAAGAAGAACAAAGTGTCAAAGTGAAACCTTATGATGCACACAAAGACAACAATAAAATAAAACCATAGAATAGACAGAGAAGCTAGTTAACTGAATAAACACATCAAGATAAACAGAAACCTAGATACCAACAAAAAATTACAAACCATACTAAGAAACAGGAAGACATGGTCCAGTCCAACAAACAAACTAAAAACGAGGAGGAGATGCAGAATGCAGAACAACTAACCAGAGATGTCCAAATAAATATCATGAATCAACTTAAAGAAATGAAGGAAGAGATTAAGGATGTTAAGAAGACATTGAGAAAACATACTGAAGAAATTGTAAACATACATAAAAAGATAACAGATGTGGTGGTGATGAATGGCACAATCCGAGAAATCAAAAATACACTGGAAGTACATAACAGCAGATGTGAACAGGCAGAGAAAAGAATCAGTGATGTGGAAAACAGTACATCTGAAATCAAACAGATAGTAGAACAGATAGATAAAAAGACAGAAAAATTCAGCAGGGACTTGGGGATTTGAATGATAACACGAAACATGCAAACATATGCATTATAGGCATCACAGAGGGAAAAGAGAAGGGAAAGGGGACAGAAAGAGTGTTGGAGGAAATAATGGCTGAAAAGTTCTCAACCCTGTTGAGGGAGATGGACATACATGTTCAGGAAGTGCAATGCACACCAAAGAGTATAAATCCTAACAGGTCTATTCCAAGACATATACTTGTCAAATTGCCCAATGCTCAAGATAAATAGAGAATACTGACAGCTGCAAGAGAAAAGAGAACCATCACACACAAGGGAAGCTCAATACAATTAAGTGCTGATTTCTCATCTGAAACCACGGAGGAAAGAAGGCAGTGGTATGATATAGTTAAGGTGCTAAAAGAAAAACTACCAGCCAATAATTCTCTATCCAGCAAAGCTGGCATTCAAAAATGATGCAGAGTTCAAAATATTCACAGATAAACAGAAAGTAAGAGAGTATACCAATAAGAAACCTGCCCGTCAAGAAATACTAAAGGTAGTTCTGCAGGTTGAAAGGAAAAAAACAGTAGAGCAAGAGTTGAAGGAGAGTGTAAGAACAACTAAAAAGAGAAATAAAAACAAAATATGACATACATAAACCCAAAGAAAATATGGCTAATGTAAATAATTCCTTGACAGTAATAATACTGAATGATAATGGATTAAACTCACCAGTCAAGAGACACAGATCAGCAGAATGGATAAGAAAATATGACCCATCTATGTGCTGTATACAGGAAACCCACCTTGGACCCAGAGACACAAGGAGGCTGAAAGTGAATGGTGGGAAAACAATTCTACAAGCAAACAATAACCAAAAACGGGCAGGAGTAGCTATACTAATATTGGAAAAAATAAACTTTAAATGCAAAACTATTGTAAGAGACAAAGAAGGACACTATATATTAATAAAAGAGGTAATCTATCAAGAAAAAAGAACAATCATAAACATTTATGCACCTAACCAGGGTGCCTCAAAATACACAAGGCAAATACTGGAAAAACTAATTATAGTGGGGAACTTTAATACACCATTATCACCATTACACAGAACATCTCGATGGAGAATCAATATAAAAAACAAAGACTTTGAAAAATTAATTAGAGGACCTGGACCTAACATACATATATAGAACATTACACCCAAATACAGTGGTATATAAATTCTTCTCAAATGCACATGGATAGACCAAATGCTAGGCACAGAACAATTCACAATGAATTCAGAAAGATCAAAATTATACAAAGTAATTTCTTTGACCACAATGGAATGAAGCTGGAAATCAATAAGGGGCAGAAAACCAGATTAGGGACAAAGATATGGAAGTTAAACAATGCTCTTGGACAAACAGTGGGTCAAGGAGGAAATTTCAAAAGAAATCAGAAACTACTTTGAAACAAATGAAAATGACAGCGCAATGTAGCAAAACCTATGGGATGCAGCAAAAGCTGTACTGAGAGGGAAATTCATAGCCATAAATGCCTATATTAAAAAAGAAGTGAGAGCTAAAATCAAGACCTAATTGCACACCTGGAGGAACTAGAAAAAGAGCAACAAACTAACCCCAAAGGAAGTAGAAAGAAAGAAATAACAAAGATTAGAGCAGAGCTAAATGAAATTGAAAATAAGAAAGCATTAGAAAAAATAAACAAAATCAAAAGCTGGTTCTTAGAAAAGATTAATAAAATTGACAAGACCTTAGCTAGACTAACAAAGAAAAAAAGAGAGACTATGCAAATACATAAAATAAGAAATAAGGAAAGGGATACCACCATTGACCCCACAGAAATAAAGAGTATCATAAGAGGATATGTTGAAAAATTGTGCCAAAAGATGGATAATTTAGAGGAAATGGACAAATTCCTAGAAACACACAAGCAGCCTACACTGAAGAAAGAGGCAATTGATGAACTCAACAGACCAATTACAAGTAACAAGATAGAATTAGTCAAAAAACTTCCCAAATAAGAAGATCCCAGGTCCAGATAGTTTCATAGCTGTATTCTACCAAACTTTCCAGAAAGAAATAACACCAATCCTGCTAAACTTTTCAAAAAAATAGAACTGGAAGGAACATTCCCTAACTCATTCTATGATGTCAACATCACTGTAGCTGTTGGGTAATTTGATGTAATTATGAATTCCAAAAATATAATTGAATCATGCTTGTAAACTGATCTGTTAATCTGGACATGATTAAGTTATGATTAGAGCATTGACTGGGCCACATCAGTAGGGCATTGAGCCCCACCCCTTGGTGGGTGGGTGAAGAAAATATAAAAGGCATCACAAAGAACAGAGTTGCAGCAGTTTTTCAGAAGCAGTTTTGATGTTAGAGGTTTGATGTTGGAGAGAAGGCCCCAGGAGAAGAGATATGAACCACTCACCAGAAAGTCTACAGCTGACCTTGTGGAGGAATCAGAGGAGCTAAGCCTGGAGAGAAATGCAGCCCCGGGAAGAGAGGGACCCAAGAAGCCTGAACCCTGGCAAATGTCGGCAGCTGTCTTGCTTCAACATGTGGCAATGGACTTTGGTGAGAGAAGAAACTTAACGCTTTATGGCCTGTTATCTGTGGACTTCTACCCCGAAGAAATACCCTTTATAAAGACCAACCCATTTTTGATATTTCACATTAGCACCCCTTTTGGTTGACTAATACAATCACCCATACCAAAGCCACACAAAGATTCCATGAGAAAGGAAAACTGTAGCCTAATCTCTCTAATGAACCTAGATGCTAAAATTCTCATCAAAATACTTACTAACCATAATCAATAACACATCAAACAAATTATACACCATGACCAAGTGGACTTCATCCCTGGTATTCAAAGATAGTTCAATAAAAGAAAATCAATCAATGTAATATACCACATAAACAGATAGAAAGGAAAAAACCTCATGATCTTCTCTATAGATGCAAAAAAGGATTCAACAAAATACAGCACCCATTCCAGATAAAAAACACTACACAAAATAGGAATAGAAGGAAACTTCCTCAACATGATAAAGGGTATATATGAAAAACCCACAGCTAACATCATATTCAACAGTGAAATCCTAAAAGCTTCCCCTCTAAGATTAGGAACAAGACAAGGATGCGCACTTTCACCACTTCTATTAACATTGTGTTAGAAGTACTTGTTCAATCACTTAGGCAAGAAAAAGATATAAAAGGCATCCAAATTGGAAAGGAAGAAGTAAAAATTTCAGTATTTACAGGCAACATGATCCTATACATAGAAAACCCTGAGAAATCTACAACAAAGCTTCTAGAGCTTATAAATGAGTTCAGTAAAGTCACAGGTTATAAGGTCAATGTACAAAAATCAGTAGCATTTCTGTACACCAATAATGAACAATCTGAGGAGGAAATCAGTAAAAAAAATCTCATTTACAATTGCAACTAAAAGAATCAAATACTTAGGAACAAATTTAACTGAAAATGTAAATGACATATTCAGAAAACTACACAACACTGTTAAAGGAAATCAAAGAAGACTTAAATAAATGGAAGAATATTCCTCATTCATGGATAAGAAGACTAGCCATCATTAAGATGTCTAACCTATCCAAACTGACCTACAGATTTAATGCAATCCCAATAAAAATCACCACAGCATTCTTTACTGAATTGGGTGTGGAGGAATGGGGACCTTCATCCACTGCTGTTGGGAATGTAGGATGGTGCAGCCACTATGGAGGACAGTTTTGTGGTTCCTCAGAAAACTAACTATAGAACTGCCAAATGACCCAGAAATTCAATTGCTGGGTGTATACCTAGAAGAACTGATAGCAAGGACATGAACAGATATATGCACACCAAAGTTCATAGGGGAATTTTTCACTATTGCCAAAAGTTGGAATCAACCCAAATGCCCTTCAACAGATGAATGGTTAAGCAAATTGTGGCATATACATACAATAGAATATTACTCAGCTATAAGAAGGAATACAGTATTAACACACAGGATAACATGGATGAATCTTGAGGACCTTATGTTGAGTGAAGCAAGCCAGACAGTGAAGGACAAATATTACATGACCTCATTGATACGAATTAAGCAAATTGAGAAGACTTACAGAGCTAGAGTCTGGGAGATAAGTTTACAGAAAATAGAAAGGGAGAAGAAGCTTGCAAGCCAACACCCATATGGGCAAAATCTATAAGGTGGAAGTGTGTAGCTGTACAGTGGTGGGACATGACAGTGGTGTGATGATACTGTTGGGTTGGCAGTGCTGATTTGTCAGGGGTGTGGGGTGGGGAGGGTGGGGTGGAATGTCCATGGAACTGGGGGGAGGTTTAGGGGGAGGTTTGGGGGAAAGAGCTGGTGAACACTGGGGATTGGCGGGTACATGGTTGAAACCACAATATTGGAAATCTTTTTTGGCAATATGGCAAGTGAGGGTTGCTGGTTTGGGGTGTTGGATGTGGGGGGCATTCAGGACAGGGAGCACCTAGGGCAGGCTTCTAGGGAGTGTGTGAGTGTTCATCTTGCTATAGTGTGTTATATCAGTGGGTAGAGACTAACATAATGAGCAGCAAGGTGGTGGACTCCCATCCTAGGGAGGCCCACTATGTTCTCAGATAGAGGGGCAGGAGTGTCTTGAGAGCATGAGCAGTGCCTAATAGGGGAGGGCAGACCAGTGCGTCAAGCCCTCAGTGTTGTTTTAAGTAACTATGAATCTTGTCCTTCAAGGAGTGAAGCCTGGTGGTTGCCATGGGTCCCAAGGAGAGGAGGAGGGAGGAATAGAATAGATGGAACAGAGGGCATTTTAGAGGTTTTGCATGTGTTCTACATGATCTTGCTCTGATGGATACAGGTCATGTTGAATTGCATCAAAGTTTACAAAAGTGTACGGTCCCAAATGTAAACCATAATGTAAACTATTGACAATGGTTAGTAACTATGTTTCAATATTTGTACACCAGTTGTAACAAACATATCATCCACATAAAAATGTTATTAATAGGGGACTGGGGAAAAGGGGGAGGATGTTGGATATATGCAAGTCCCCTGTATTCTGTACACAACTTTTATGACTTTTCTGTAACCTAAAACTTCTTTGAAGACAAAATGAAAAAAGTAAGTCTCTGGGGGAATAAACAGAAGAAAATTCACTGTGCATATAGGACAACAGATCTTATAGTGATGAAAGGCAAAATGTCAAAAAAAATTAATATTTTTTTCATTATTTTTTATCCCAAATTTTTTTTTAATTTAAAAAAAATTTGCATTTTATTTCCTATTTTTGAAACTATCATTATTATTTCATTTTCTTATTAATTGTATTTGACTATTTTATTGGCTTCATTTTTGAAAAAGATTTGTATCATGGAAGTGTTACAGCTATGGCAGGAGAGGATCACTGGTGCGGATTGTCAGTGATGGGTGGTATATGGGAGGAAGCTCACCTGAGCATACATATAAGGAATATGTGTTCATATATTCATGAGGTATTGTCACGGTGGGTGGAGATTCACACAATAATGAAAGCAATATTAAATTCCCATCCTGAGGAGCTCTGCCACATTCTCCAATAGATCAGCAAGAATCCCCCAAGTACAGGGGCAATGACTAATGAAGGAGGATGGTCCGTTGACGGGCCCTTGATTTTGATGACTATGTGTTTGAACCTTTAGTCTTGAAAATGAAACTTAGCCTAGTATTATAGGATGCCTAAGAGTTGCCTCCTGGGATGCAACTTTATTGCTCAAGTGGCCTCTCTCTAAGCCAAACTCAACATATAAATACATTACCTTCCCCTCTGCATGGGACCTGACTCCCAGAGATGAGCCTCCCTGGCATCGAGGAATTACTACCAAGCACCAACGAGCAATGCAACTGGAAAAAGACACTGACCAAAAGGGAGAAAAGGTAATATGGCTTCATATGACTAAGAGATTTCAAAGTGAGTTGGGGGGTCCTTCCAGAGGTTACAATTATGCATGTCTCGCAAGATCTCATTTACTGCCAAAGTAGATACTACCCCAAATAGCGGGGCTCCTGGGGCCTCTTGAGACATCCAGACACAGTAGTCAGGGTAGAAAGATCAGGATTTTGGTGCCTTTCCAGTGAGCCCTACTTTGAAATTTATGCTCCCCAGTGTGACAGAGTTGGACTCAATTGTGGTTCCCCTACACATGACTCTTCTGTCCTTCTATTTGAATCAATAATTAGTACTAGAGTTGATAGGCATATATCCAAGAGACTTAAATCTTTGGGCTGCCCATGTGCCAGCTGGGTCCTGAATCTCAACACAGTTGCAACACTTACTCTCCAGTTCGTTGGTCTCACCCAGGACAACTACCATACCAAGGAACCAAGAGACTTTACAACTTCAAGCAAGAAAGTCCCATCCATCAGCCTCCTCTTAAGTAGAGAAGGAGTGGACATCACCATTCCATAATCCTCAGGATTGGAGAATGAACCATGGACTAAAGTAGACTTACTGGTATTCTATTAATAGACTTATTGTGATTCTAGCAATGGAAGAAATTATATCATTGATGTGGAGGCAGTGGCCACTGGAGGTTCTGAGGGCAGTGAGAGAGAAAAACAGGTGTAATACAGGGGAATTTGTGGGACTTGGGAATTGACCTGTATGACATTGTGATTACAGATGCAGGCCATTATATATCTTGCCATAACCTACAGAATTGGGGGGCAGAAAGGGTAAAACTACAATGTAAACTTTAATCCACACTTAGTGGCAATGTTCCAAAATGTGTTCATCAATTGCAATGAATGTACCTCATTTAAAAAAAAAAAGAAAGAAAGAAATTAGTTAGAAATCCAGCATTTTTGTTTTACTAAAAGATTATGTAGTGTTCAATTTTATCCATTACATGTAATGTTTCATTTATCACTTAAGCACAATTTGTGTTCAGGTTCATTTCCAATGACTCTGGAAATGGTCAATGTTTCACCATATATTCTAAAACTTATGGATATTTATTCTCCTTAAAATTTTCTTCAGTATTTTGATATGATTCATCTTGAAGATAAGTCCAATATCAATTGCTTATTATTCCCCTGAATTAAAGATAAACATATTAATTTTTATTGGCTTACTAAAATCTTTTTAGATTAAAAAAATAATAATAAAGTTCATTAAATAACCCTGGAGTCTCTTGGGGTGCCAAATATATGCTTTCTTTAACCTCAGTTTTGCATTTCGATAATAGACTTGGATATGATTAAATATTCTCAGAAAAAAATCTGTAATTAGGGAGCAAACAAGTCAGCTGCCTAAACCAGAATGCTTTGAACCTAACATTCAAATCATTTTGAACCCCACATTGGAATAATTTTGGCAGCCAATTTATTTTTTTCTAAAATGTAATGTGAAGCCATAAGTGAAAAAGAAAGATTTCTGTTACTAATTTCATCACTTTCTACAGCATTGCTTGTCAATTTTGTTTTTCTGCTCCTTTTCACTAGCTTTCAGGATGTTCCAGTACCTGTCAGTTAATCAATTCTGAGGAATAACTTTGCATTAAAATTTGATCAGATTCCTGTGTGAATTTTATATGGCATGTTAAGAACCAAGAAGAAATTTAAGGGGAAAAATGGGTATTCAATGCCCTTTAGCTCCCTAAGCACAGTACAATTTATACTTCACAATTGAGAGACATCAATTCAAAAAGTACCAGATGGAAAGTAAAATCTATCATGTCTACACACTATTTTCAAGAACTTTAAGAAACATTTACTTTGATATTCATTGAAAGCAAAAATATGCTAAGATGAAAGTTTTGCACATTTCAATATATTTTCAATAAAGGTGAATACCATGATAGATTTCTTTCATCAACAATCAGAAAGTAAAGACTTATATTTACTTTGTTGGCTATAATTCATTTTAAGGAATGAAATAAATGTAAAATCATAAAAATAGAGTCTATTTACACAGTAGAGACACATCTTTATTCTCCACCTAAAATTATTTTTGATGCCTAAATCTACATTATTTGAAAAAGAAATTCTAGTTAGAAACTTACATATTTCAATAGCATGTGTTGACATGCTATTGAAATTAAGAAAACATAAAAAGCAAGGTCAAAATTTGCAACTTAGCCTTATTGCATTCATATTGTATTGAAATATATTTACTCTGTAGTGCTAAACCAACTGTGCTATTTTGAGACACGAAGTATATTTGGCAACCAGAGTAATAGAAATTATTTTCATGCATGAATTCAATGTAGTCACATCAGCCTTTATTCATCATGCCCTAAAGTGGAAGTATAGTGTTAAGAAATTCATAAATATAGATATTTGTTTCACCATTTACTGAAATGAACAATAAATGAAACTAGAAAGGCAGGATGCAGAGCCATATTCTTTTTAATAAACCCTTACATTTAATGTACACTTTCAGACCTAAAATTAATAATTAACTAATTTAACTATACATTGTTTGCACCAATTTTGTAGCTATTTTACTTCAATTGATATTGTTATAATAAGTCTGAATTCTAGAAGAAATGCAACTCCACTGCAAGCACATACAGCCTATATTTAAACTATTTGTGGTTTTAATTGAAAATGCCTTTTGTTAGGAGCTCAGAAAGGTTGGTTTCAATATGATAGATAGAAAGATAGATGATAGATAAATAAAGATGAGAAAGAGAGAGAGATAGAAATAGAGATAGAGATAGAGAGAGAGAGAGAGAGAGAGAGAGAGGAAATATATTGACAGCCTGGAAAATAATGGTGCTACCTTTATTCAATGAAATAGGTGATTTAGCCAGTAGTAACAAAATTAGCATGTGTCAATGTATCACGACAGCATTACAGCAATGTGGTCAGTCCTTGGAAATCTAAAATCTAAATCCAGTAGTAACAAAATTATCATGTATCAGTGTATCATGACAGCATTACAGCAATGTGACTATTCTGTGGGCATTCTGGAAATGAGACAACTGTAAAAGGGCAGTGATCCAAATTCTAAGTATATTGTTTTTTTCAAAATCACTTGCTGATGGTGAAACATTGTATATTCCATGAATTCTACAAAAACAAACAAAACAAACAAACAAACAAACAAAACAGAAATGGGGGAGAGAATGTCTGCCCTCAAACAGAACTTCTCCTGTTCAAGATTTACAAATTTGCTGTGTTTCTGACTAAGTGTCTTCCCCAAGACACTAAAATCTGAGAAGAAAATACACATAACTCACTGCTCCAGAAATAGGATTTGTACAGAATCCCTCCATCTATCTTCATCTACCACCATTCACCCAGATAAAACACTTGGGTTTTGAGCCTAGCCTGGGAGTGAATCTTTGAAAGCATCCCACATCAAAAATCAAAGTCCACTTTGGTACCTTGAACAATGATTTTTGCCTTGCTACAAAATTTAATATATATTCATTTTTGTAAATAAAACAGAAACCTAGAAATAAAAGTATTAGTTTCATAAGACTGCTGTAACATATTACCACAACCTTGGTGACTTAAACAACTTAAATTTATTCCCTCATAGTTCTGGAGTCCAGAAGTCCAAATTTAAGATGTTGGTAGGGCTGCACTCACTCCAAAGTCTCTAGGGGAGAATTTTTCCTAGTTTGTCCCAGCTTATTGTTGCTGCATGCATTCCTTGGCTTGTAACTTTGTAATTCTAATCTCTGCCTCTGTTATCAAATGGCCTTCTCCTCTTCCCTCTCCCTCAAATTTCCCCTTTGCTTTTCCCTAATAAAGACACTTGTATTTGGATTTAGAGCCCACCAGATAATCCAAGATGATCTCATCTCAAGATCCTTAAATTAATTATATCTGTAAAGCCCCTTTTTCCAAATAAGGTTATACTCACAGGTGCTGCGGGTTAGACCATAGACATATCTTTTGGAGGGTCACCATTTAATCCACTAAAATAAGCAAATTTAAGACAGTGTGGCCATCAGCATCCCCAAATCATCAAGACTGAGGAATGTACAAACCTGAAGGGGGAATGCAACTATAGACTAAGGTAGACTTATTATTATTCTAGTAATGGAAGAACTTGTAAAATTCATATAAAGGCAGTGGTCACTAGAGGTTTTGAGGGGAGAGAAAGGGAAGAATAGGTGTAACATGGGGTATTTAGGGGACATTGGAATTGTTCTGCATGGCATTGCAATGACAGATACAGACCATTATACATTTTGTCAAAACCTATAAAATGGTGCGGTGCAAAGTATAAACCATAATGTAAACTATAGACCATGGTTAGTAGCAATGCTTCAATATGAGTTCATCATTTGTAACAAATGCACTACACTAATGAAAGATGCTGTTAGTGGGGAAAAGTGTGAGGGGGAGAGGATGGGGTATATGGGAATCCTCTATATTTTCTACATAACATTTATGTAATGTAAACTTCTTTAAAAACAAAGAAAAAATTTACATTAAAAAATAAATTTTAAAAATGGGGTGGCATTTCTGGAAATGGTGGTATGAAAAGTTTGAGCAAGTCTTTTTTCAGAAAACAGTTATAAAATTGAACACAAATATTCAAAGCAATATTTGAAGGCAGTGGAAAGCAGCTAAAGGCAGGTATAAAGCAGAGTAGAGTTTAATTTTGAAAGGCTACCACTGTATTGGGTAAAAATTAAAAGATTTTTATTTTTTATTACTTGAGGGAACTCCCAAATCCATATAGTTCTGGCAATGGAAGACTGCAGTTTCATTGATTGTAGATTGCATATATCAGAATTTATAGCAACAGACCAGCTAGAAATGTAAGGAGGACATTCTGGAAATCAGACAACCGTAAAAGGGCAGTGATCCAATTCTATTATTTTTTTTTTCAAAATCACTTGCTGATGGTGAAACATTGTATATTCCATGAATCCTACAAAAAACAGTCAGAAATGGGGGAGAGAATGTCTACCCTCGGAAGACAGAACTTCTCCTGTTCAAGATTTACAAATTTGCTGTGTTTCTGACTAAGTTTCCTCCCCAAGCAACACAGAGCTCAGTTAGCAGGGAATGGAAGTCTTACTGGCTTGGGGTGACAGAGACCAAAATTTGGATTTTTGGAGTAACTGGAAATTCAGGAGAACAGAAGCAGTAAATGAATCACAAAAAGAGTGAGCCCCAAAATCTGAATATAAAACATGCTCAAATATTTTACTGACCAGTATATTATGCAGGCTTGGGGGAAACACTCAGTAGACCAAACTAGAAAAACAGGAGTTGGAAGCCAAAAAATTAGGAGCAGAAATATTAATTCCTATATACTATGAGGTCCCAGATTTTGTAGTTTGAGTTGAGGAAAATCAACTGTCTACTATAAAACAACAGTCCTCAGAAGAACAAGACAGATAACAGAGTCAGTACAACATACTATTAAGGATGTCTAGTTTTCAACAAAAAAATTACTATATATGGAAAGAAACAGAACATTATTACCTATGCACAGGGGGAAACAAACTAAAAAACAAACAAACTAGTCTCTGTAAATTGATTCCAAGTGGGATTAAATGCTGTATTTAACAGATGAAAGCATGAAATCATATAGTATAAATAGTTCCCAAGAATTCTAAGTTAATATAGTTAAAGAATCAAAGAAAAAAATATATCATTAATGGTAGGAAATTTAAACAGAGGGACAAAGCTATAAAAGAGTAACAAATAGAAATCCTAGAGCTAAAAATGGCAATAAAAGAAATAAAATTTTTCATGGGTGGGCTCAAGAGGAGATTTGAGATAGCAGAGGAAAAAATCAGTTTACTGGAAGATAGATCAACAGAAATTATCCAATCTGAAGAAATAAGAGAAAATATTGGTGAAAAGTAATACCTCAGAATTCTTTTGGATATATCAAGATATTGAACACACATGTAATAGGATTCACAGAAACAGTGGAAAGGGAGAAATTGATAGAAGAAAATTTTAAGAAATAATGGATGAATGATAAACTGTGTGAAAAAAATTACAATTTCAATAAACTCAGCAAAACCTGGACAAGTAACATGCAAATAATACGACTCCAAGCCACATAATAGTCAAACTGATGAAAGCCAGTAATTAAAGAAAAACCTTTAAAATAACAACAAAAAAATTATGAAAGATTACACACAGGGGAACAATGTGATAACGAAAAATAAAAATAAATTGGTAAGGGGACTTCCAGGGAGATGGCATTGGGGTAGGTAGGTATGGCTCAGCTCTTTTACAAAAACAATGAAGTAAAGGCAAAAAGGTGTCTGAGGGAGCTGCTTTTGGAATCTGCAGACCAGGAGAGTGTTGTGCATTGTCCAGGAGAGCAAGGGACAAAGACAAAGAAGCTGAAATGAAAACCGTAAGTTACTAGGACCTGTGGCCAGGAATCGCAAACAGCAACCATCCTCTGTCCTCAAGGCAAACAGCCTAGATAAAACCCATCACTCACTGCAGCCACCTAAGAGGGAAACAGACATCTTCTTCCCTGGGAACAGGGAAGGTGAGGCAGAGGTGGTCTCTCTTCAGTGAGTTTGGCCAACAAAGTCTGCTTTAAATTTGAACTCTTGCCAGAGCAGAATCATGGGCAATTGGAGGTTGAAAGAGACCTCCCTGGTAAGATTCGCTGAAAAGTGTCATCTGATGAGAGGGCAGGAAACTGCAAGAAGAAAAAATGCTTTTTTGAGTCGCTTGTCCCAGACCTTTTGCATCTGATCTGTTCCCCGTTAGTGGGTCTTTGGCAATAATATGGTAAATTAAGCTGGGCAATTGTAAAGACTTAGAATTAGTTGAACCAAAAATTAAAGAAGAGCCATGAAACAAAACCACTAGGAAAGAGAGAAAAATTGACCATCAGTCTAATTTCACCAACATAATCAGATACCTAGACATCAGCAAAAAATTACAAACCATACTAAGAAACAGGAAGAAACAAACCCAAAATCTTAACAAGACACAGGATTTAAGACAACTAATCAATGATAATCACACAAATCTCCTAAATCAATTCAAGGAGTTGAAGGAAAATATGATTAAAGAGATAAAGTTTATTACGAAAATATTGGGTGAGGATAAAGAACAATTTGAAAGCCTGTAAATGTGAGATACAATAGATGAGATTAAAAATACATTAGATGGAACAGTGATAATATGATAATGTTCTTTCATCATTTGTAACAAATATGTCACAACACTGTAAGGTATTGGTGTAGGTAGTTCAGGTGATGTATGTGAATTCTGTTTGGTATGCATGATTGTTTTGTGATCTCACAACTTCTCAAAGAAACAAAAATAAAATAAATAAAATAATAGCAAAAGATTAAAAAAAAATACATTAGAGGCAGGAGCCAAGTGGCTATCGCCCCAGCTGAGCCCTGCCACCCTCTAGTTTTCCCGCTTGTCCGTCTGTCCATGCTCCAGCCTGCTGTGTCTAGCAGTGAGGCCCAGCATGGTCATGGCAGATGGCCTGAGGCACTTGCAGTGCAGTCTGGTTCAGGTGGGGTTCTATGACATCGAGGTCATGCTGGCAAGGACAACTTCGCCATGGTGAAGCTGGGGCAACACTGAATCACCAAGACAGAGTTGGCGATAAAAATAGTAGCTAAATCTCAGCTGGATGCAGTGAACATTGAGAAAATCTGTTGAGAAGTACAAATTATGAAAATCTTAGACCACCCTCTTATAATCAAACTTTATCAGGTAAGAGAGACCAAAACTATGCTGTACCTTGTAATAGAATATGCCAAAAAAAAATGGAGAAATTTTTGGTTACCATCTCCTAGAACAAGGTATAGAACATTTCCATCTACCTAGAAGCCTCCTTTTTGTTCCTTCCCAGTCAGTAGCTCCATTAGTATCACCATTACCCTTACCTCTGTCACCATAGATTAGTTTGGGCTGTTTTTGTACTTCAGATGGGTGAAATAATACTCTCTTATGTCTGCTTCTTTCCCACGTTATGTTATTACATATATCAACAGTTCATTCTTCTCATTGCTTTTATATGTCTTTTAGTTCACTTTTTCTTTCACAAAAGTAATATATTTATTGAAGAAATTTTGGAAAATAAGTACAAGGTAGGAGTAGAGGTGAGAAGATGGGAGTTTAAGACTCTTCAGTGCCCAAAGTCAAATAACCCCAAGTTTTTATTTGCTTCCATCCACTTTTACTCTTCATATAAGCACATAGTTTTACATAGTTGGAATTGTGATAGATAAGTTATTATGTATCTATTTTTTATTACATAAGATTTAAGTATTTTTGGAGTCACTAAGCAAGAGAAGTTGTCCTGCTTTACTCCTGGCTAAAGTTTTTAATGGGCTGGGATTTTTGTCTAATAGAGGACTTACTTTTTCATTCATTTAGTAATTCAATGAATATATGTTCAGCCTTGTCAAGCACTGTTCCCATCACTGTTCTAGTTTCTAGGAGTAGAGCAGTGGACAAGACAGTCAAGGTCCATGTTCTTATGGAGACTACAGCCTAGATTGAGGATGATGGGCATTAAACAAGTTAAAACAAAACAAGACAAAAACAAAGAAATTAGATAGTAATAAGTGCTATGAAGATAATATATGGTTATGGAGCAACAGGAACTCTCATCTACTATCAGTGGGTATGTAAATTATTTAGTAAAACCCAAAGTAAACATATTCTGTGACCCAGCAATGTCACTCTGTTTCATGTAAAGACAACCAGGATAGAACTAAAAGAATGTTCATAGCAATATTGTTTTTAATATTCCAAAATGGAAACACTAAAATGTCCATTAACAGAATAAATAAGTACATTGTAGTATATTTATACAATGGGACACTACAAAGCAACAAAAACTAACCTACAGCACTCAATATGAGGGAAACTTAAAAACGTATTGTTGAAGAACACATTATATAAAATCCAAAGCATGTAAAAATTAAGCAATGCTTGGGGATATATACTTAAATAGTAAAATTGATTTTTCAAAAAAGCAAAGAAGTAATTACCAGAAAAGTCAGGATAGGGTTACCTCTGGAGGAGAGGAAGAGGAATGTATGGGAGGTATTTCTGTGGTGCTAGTAATGTTCTATTTGTTGACCTTAATGGTGGTTACATGGGTATTTATAATGATTCATTAAACCATACATTTATGTTTTAGACACTTTTCTCTTTTTGTTTTGTGTTTCAAACAAAGCAATGGGATCCTAGCATAATTATAGTTTATGTGCATGTTTTAACAGCTTTTCTGAAATATAATTTAGTACAATAAAACAACACATTTGAAGTATCCAATTTGAAAAGTTTTGGCATATGTATAAACCCATGAAACCACAACAGTCAAGATAATAAATGTGTCCACCTCCAAAAGTTCCTTTATGTCTCTTTATAATCCCTCCCTCCCACCTCCTTTACCATTACCCACAAGCAATTCATCTATTTTCTGACACTATTGATTAGCTTCCATTTTCTAGAGTATTGTAGAAATGGAATCATATAGTCTGTACTCTTATTTTTGTTTGGCTTCTTTCATTCAACATAATTATTTTGAAATTCATCCATGGCATTGCATATATCAGTAGTTGATTCCTTTTTATTGGTGAATTATATTCTGTTGTGTGGTTATACTATAATTTGTTTATCCACTCACTTGTTGAGTTGTTTCCAGTTTTGGAGTATTACAAATAAAGGTACAAGAAGCATTCATGTATACACCTTTGTTTTGGAGATGAACTTTTTTCTCTCTTAGTTAAACACTTAGGAGTGGAATGGCTGGATCACATGATAAGAAACAGTTCTTTAACTTCCCTTTTCACCTAATATCTTATGAAGACATTTTCAATTTGATAATTATTCTCTTGTAAAATTACTTTAAACCACTAGATAGCAGTTCATCAATTAAATATGCTATAATGTATTTAATGTAAAATGTATTTTTTTTATAGATGGCCATTTCAATTATTTCCAGGTTTTCCATTCCTATAAAAAAACATTATCATGAACATCATTGAAACTAAATCTTTAAACACCTTCTTAATTATTTTTTTAAGATTAATACTAGAAAAAAAATTGCATGATCAAACATTCAAGCTTTGGTTACAGATTATCCTCCAGATATATGACAAGTTATAACTTAATCTGTCAGATTTTTTTCATTCAAATATTAGATTTATGTCAGATACAGTTAGTCAAAACATTATTTCTTCCTTTTTTTTTTTTTTACAGGGAGGTATTTTAATTTTATTTATAGGTTAAAATAAGCCTATAGTCTCAAAAATGGTTTATTCTATTTGTATCGCTTTGTAAATAAAAGTATTTTTTTCTGAATCATATGCAGCTGTGGAAGAATTACTCTTGGAATTAGGGAATATGTAATGTATTTTTCAGAAATAAATAAATTGCAGGAAAAAATACATTAGAGACATATAACAGGAGATTTGAAATGGCAATGGCAGAAGAATGAATAAGTGAAATCAAGGACAGAACATCTGAACTTGAAAAGACAGGAGAACAGACAGAAAAAAGACTGAAAAAATTGAATAGTGTCTCAGGGAATTGAATGACAACAAAAAACACACAAGCATATGTATTATAGGTATCCCAGAAGGAGAAGAGCATAGAAAGGGGCTGAATAATATTTGGGGAAATAATGACCAAAAACATCCCAACCCTTATGAAAGCCATAAATATCAATATTCAAGAAGGATAACGCACCCCAAACTCAATAAATCCAAATAGACATACTCTAAAACGTCTACTATTCAGAATGACAAATATCAGAGATAAAAAGAGAATTCTGAAAGCAGCAAGAGAAAAGCAAACATCACATACAAGGGAACCTCAATAAGACTAAGTACCGATCTCTCGTCAGAAACCATGGAAGCGAGAAGGAATGGTATGATGTATTTAAGGTACTGAAAGAGAAAAACTGCCAGCCAAGTGTTCTT
Organism: Cabassous unicinctus; assembly: GCA_029593785.1. Lineage (NCBI taxonomy): Eukaryota > Metazoa > Chordata > Mammalia > Cingulata > Chlamyphoridae > Cabassous > Cabassous unicinctus. The sequence continues at coordinate 22,594 of JAQZBX010009628.1, read as the reverse complement.
TATCTGGCAAAACTGTCCTTCAAAAATGAGAGTGAGCTCAAAGTCTTCACAGACAAACAAAAATTGAGAGAGTATGCTACCAAAAGACCAAACTTACAAGTGATACTAAAGGGAGTATTGCAGTTACTAAAGGAAAAGACAAAGATGAGAGACTTGGAGAAGAATGTAGAAATGAGGTTATTATCAAGGGTAAATTTAAGGGTAAAAATACAGACAATAGTAAGGTATGACAATGGAAAGCAAAAGGATAAAATGGATGAAGTAAGCAATGCTTTTACATTAATAACAAATATTAATGGACTGAACTCCCCAATCAAAAGACATAGACTGACAGAATGGATTAAAAATATGAGCCATCTATATGCTGTCTATAAGAGACACACCTCAGACATAAGGACACAACCAGGTTGAAAGTGAAAGGTTAAAAAAGTTATTCCATGGAAATACTAACCAAAAAAGAGCTGGAGTAATGATACTAATATTGGACAAAATAGATTTTAAATGCAAAACTGTCATAAGGGATGAAGAAAGTCATTATATATTAAAAGAGGGGCAATTTACCTAGAAGAAAGCACTAAACTAAATATTTATGCACCTAACCTGGATGCCCCAAGATAAATGAGGCATATACTGGCAAAGGTGAAGGGAGAAATAGATGTTTCTACAAAAATATTTGGAGACTTCAATATGCCACTCTCAGCATTGGATAGAACATCTATTACAGAGGATAAATAAGGCAAAATAGAGATTGAATAATATGATAAGTGAGATAGACCTAATAGATATTTATAGAGCATAACATCCCCAAACAGCAGGATATACATGCTTCTCAAGTACTCAGGGATCCTTCTCCAAGACAGACCATATGTTTGGACAAAGACAGGTGTCAATAAATTTTAAAAGATTGAAATTACACAAAACACATTCTCTGATCATAATAGAATTAAGCTGGAAATCAACAATGGAAGGAAAAATACCATGTTGCTGGTATAAATATAGACATATTGATCAACTGAATTGAATTGAGATTTCAGAAATAGACTCTCACATCAAAAGACATATTGATCAACTGAATTGAATTGAGATTTCAGAAATAGGCTCTCACATCTACAGTCAAGTGATTTTCAACCAAGCTGATTCAGTATACAAAAATTAACTCAAAATGGATAAACAGTCTAAATATAAAAGCTAGAGCCATAAAGCTCTTGCATAATATAGGGAAACATCTTCAAATCTTGTGGTAGGTGGTGGCTTCTTAAACCTTACACCCAAAGCAAGAGCAATGAAAGAAAAAAATAGATAAATGGTCCCTCCTCAAAACTGAACACTTTTGTGCTTCGAATGACTTTGTTAAGAAGGTTTAAAAGCATCCTACTCAGTAGGAGAAAATTTTTGGAAACCACGTATCCGATAAGGGTTTGAGCTCTATGTTATATAAAGAGATCATATAACTCAATGACAAAATGACAAGCAACCCAATTTAAAAATGGGCAAAAGATGAACAAACATTTTTACAAAGAAGAAATACAAATGGCCAAAGAGCACATGAATTGATGCTCAACATCACTAGCTATTAGGGAAATGCAGATCAAAACTATAATGAGTATCATTTCACATCTTCCTTAATTGTGGTTAATAGTACAAATGCAAGAATGTTTCTCTATTACAAGGTGTTGAAAAATATGGGGATACATGGAAAAAGACACACTAATATTACATATAGACTAAAGTTAACAGTAATATTGCAATATTTGTATAACAATGGCAAAGAAGGTACTATATCAATGCTAAGGGTCAATAATGGGAGTGTGTAAGGGGGTATGGGGCTTTTCCTTTTGGAGTAATGAAAACTTTCTGAAATGGACTGAGCTGATGATAGCATATCTGTGATAAAATTCAGAGTCACTGAGGGTAAAGTTTGGGTGAATTGTACAAGGCATGGGACTATATAACACAATGAACCCTGTGGTGAAAGATGGACTGTGGTTAACAATGCAGATGTGTGAATGTTCTCCCATGAACTATAACAAATATATAATACTAATATGTGATGTTAATAATAGAATGGTTTGTGGGAATAAAACACCAAATATAAGTTATGGAGTATAGATAGCAGTAATATTATGATGATGTTCTTTCGTCGGTTGTAACAAATGTGTCACAACAATGTAAGGTGTTTGTGGTGGGGCAATGTATGGGAATCCTGTATGGTATGGATGACTGTTTTGTAAGCTTACAACTTCTCAAATTAAAAAAAAAAAAATAGGTCAAAGGACATTGAAATCACATATCCCAAGGACTGAAAGGAAAACTCAACTGAAAATTCCTTATCTAGCTAAACTATCCTTCTAAAAAGAAGTTGAAGTCAAGTCATTTTCATATATTAGGTTGGTGCAAAAGGAGTTGTGGTTTCACACCGTGAATTTCAAATCATTATAACTAGACTTAAACACATCTTTATTAATCAAAATAGGAACCGTTACAATCAACACATTTTGCCGAGAAATAAGTTTGTTTCTTCTTGTAGCATAAAAATCCATGCTTTGGGATTCGACGAACTCTTGGAAAGCATTTTCTGCATCCTGCTGATTATGGAAACATTTTCCCTGCAAAAAGTTGTCAATATGCTTGAAGAAGTGGTAGGCAGTTGGCGAGAGGTCAGGTGAATATGGCGGATGAGGCAAAATTTCGTAGCCCAATTTGTTCAACTTTTGAAGCATTGGTTGTGGGATGTGCACTGTACGTTCATTAGCAGTTCCTGGCAACTGTTGATGTTGCGATGTTGATGTTGCAGTTGTCTCTGCTGCTTTATGACCCATTTTGAACTCAAATAAGAAAATTGCTCAAATTTGCTTTTTTTCTAACATCATTTCCATAGTCCAAAATAAATATAAAATAAACAGCAAGTAATAAGTCGTTAGCAAAAAATATATATAAAGCGAGAAATGCACATTAAAATGATGTATAACATAACCACATTTATTTAAGAATGTATTCCAATATCAAACGGCAAATTTCAACAATGCAAAACCGCACTACTTTTGCACCAACCTAATACATAAAAACTAGAGAATTTGCTGCTAGGAGTTCTGCAGTACAAAAGTCCTTCAAGCTGAGAGGGAATGAAATTAGATGTCAGTCCAATGACTTAGGAAGGCCTGAAAACATTGGACTTGGTAAACATGTGACTACATATTAAAAACTACATATGTGTGAATTTTCTTTCTATTATTACTTTACAATATATATTAGTGTTAGCAAAAATCACAACACTGTTTTAGATTTATATTGTACATAAATATATGATATGACAACAACAGTACAAAGGATGGAGGGACACACAAAAAAATAAACTCTTCCACATTTCTTATATTTTACAGAAAGTAGCTCATTACTGACTTCAATTATTGCAATCCCTAAAACAACTAATAAAAATGATGTCAATAAGTATATCTAAAAAGCCAATAAAGTGATTAAGCTATATTAAAAATATTTCTTCAACCAGGAAGTCAAGAAAGAGGAAAAAGAAGAGAAAAAAACAGATGAGGCAAAGGAAAAAAATTGAAAATTGCAGATCAAAATCCAACCATATCATTCATTACACTATGTTTAAATGAATTAAATATATAATTAAAAGGCAGAGATGGTCAAAGAGTTACAGCTATATCAACTTTCTTTTTGTTAATTTTTTTTGTATATATTTATCCATCATCTTGCTATTGGCTTTCAGTATGTTATATTGAAGGCATTATCTCTCGTAAGCAGCGTATTTTATTTTTATACGGATTGAGGACTTTGATATTTGAAATATTTAACTGCCATAAATTTTTATAATGAAGGAAATATTTTTGTTTAAGTATTCTACCTTACTCTTTGTTCTGTATTTGTCCTATGTGCTCTATGTACAATAATTTATTCAACCAATATATTATGTTTGGTCATTTAGGCAGTTTCCAACATTTTGCTATTATAAATAATGCTGCAGGCAAAAAGTATGCTCATATATGTATTTGTATTGTTGGTACAATCTCTGTATAGTAAATTCCTAGAAATAGAATTGCTAGTTCAAAAGATAAATACTTATGTAGTTTTGTTAGAAATTGCGTACACCCCCTACATTTTCATGCCATTTTTTATTCCCATCAGCAGTGTTTGAGAGTTCCTGTTTTCCTATTGTTTCACCCCCACTATGTATTGTAAAGTTTTTGAATTTTGCCAGTCTGGGTGAATAGAAATATTTCAATGTGGTAACCAGAAAGGTCATCAGTATAAAATGAGTATTTAATGTAGTATGATTTTTTTCTTATTATTAATCAAATTAAATATTGTTTCACATATTTTAGAGCTGTGTAAATAACTTCTTAACATTATTGTATTTTTCAGTTCTGAAATTTTTATTTCTTAAGAGTTTAAGGTTCTTGTCAAATTCTCCATCTTATTTCATAATTATATTTGAACATATTTTAAATGGAATGTCCTAAAGCTACAATATCTGGATCCCCTTTGGGCACGCTTATATTGTCTTTCTCCTGATTTTTATTTTATAGTGCCTTCTTGTATGCATGATTTTTTAAAGCTGGGTTCCAGAAAATATATGTTAACATATGGATGTATAAAATATACATATATGGTATATATATTAAATATACATGCATAAATATACATGCTTAAGTTATATATATTTTTTGAAATGTCGAGACTATTGTATTTGGGGATATGTTATCTATCTACCTTCTTTCTAGGGATACTCTCTAAGATAGGCTTAATCAAATAAGGGTGTGAGATTATTTGAAGCTCGGTTTCAGTCCCTGCAGAGCTGGGAAGGATGAACTAGGTCGTCCTTATCCTAAGTGTAGCCCTTTGGGAACATTTACCAGGCATGCTCCTTCTTTGTAGCCCTGAACACCAGTTTCTGTCTTCTGACTGCTGCGAATCTGACAAACGTTCTGCTCAGGGTCGCAGACTTTCAGTGACTCCTTTGGAATAGTTTCTATGCCTCAAGGACAAAAGCGACTCCACACGCTGGGTTCACCTATCTGTTGTTTCCGGCTTTCTGGGATTTGGGCCCCACCAAATTCTGCTGACTTGAAATCTCTCTGAAGACTAAAAACAGGCATTTTAAAATATTTATTCTAATTCTGTCTACTTAATTTTTTAGCCCTCAGCAGCAATGATGTTACGAAAGAACTGTTTCCACTGCTGAGGGCCTGGAGCTTTGCTGCTAGCCCTTTCCACTTTTCTTCACACATATTTTGTTGCTTTGGTTATGGTTGTTGTTAATTTCCAAATTCATTGGAGAAGTGTTTCATGGCATTGTTGACAAGTTTTTAGGTTTTTAGTATCCATCAATACCAGCTTTTAATCTAGTAAATTATCAGTTTTTGTAAATATTCATTGAATGCTTTAAAAATAGTATTCTCTGTTACAGAACCCAGAGTTCAAAAGATGTCCATTAACTTATTTTAATTAATTTTATTGTTCAAAATCTGCAAGAATTTATGAACTTTTTCACTGCATGCTAATTCAATTCCAAAGAAATATATAGTATGACTTTGGATTTGTCAATTTCATCTTCTAATTTAGTCTATTTTTCTTTTGTTTCATATATTTTTAGCTATGGTTCAAAGTTCACAATTGTTTTATATTCCTTGTAAATTTTTACTACTCTTATTATGTTTTGATACCCTTTATACCTAATAATATGTTTTAAACTCAAAGTGTATTTTTGCCAGATATTGATATATATTTCATTTCTTAGTATTTGATTGTTATATCTTTTTTCCTATTATCTTTCCCCCATCTTATCTTTTCTTTACATATGTCTTTATAAGAACATATAGCGAGGTGTTGTTGATGTGGTTTTTTTAAACCATAATAATAGCTTTTCTTTAAACTGGTGACTATAATCCTCTACAATTATTGGCATCACTGATATTACTAACATATTTTATTTTATTCTTATCCTTTTTTGGCAGGCTTTCTTATTATGATACATTTTCTTTGGTTCTCCTTCTTGACTTCTTTTGGTCCTATGATGCTTTCCTTATTTGTTCTTAAATCTTACCAAAATATTTTACATAACAAAATATTAAAATTCTCAGTATTTCTCTATCTTCCTCCCCAAAATCCATCATCCCATGAAACCTAATATTTTGCTTGCAGTATTAGTTTCATCTTTAGTTCTCTACTTCAAAATAGCTATTATTGTTAAAAATATTCTATTGTCATTATTTTATATCATATATACTTTGTATTATTTGTCCACAAATGTTCCATTTCTTCTGGCATACTCTTCTGAGTTAAATTACCTCTTCCTGTAATACAGTCTTTTTTTCCCACTAAGTTCTTTCATGGTATATTTTCTCATTCTTGTGTAAAAATATGCTTATTTTTCTTCTCTTTTTCAGATGGTACACAATTTTAGTTTCATATTTTTTCCCTCCACAGTATGTCATCTTACTCAACAGTCTTTTTACTGTTGAGAAGGCTGTTTTCAGGCTATTTATCCTTCCATTCTAATAACTGAGTTCTCTTTCTTTTAAGAATTTATCTTTGTCTTTGGAGTTCTGCAATTTCACTAACAGCTGTCCAGTTGTGGAATCATTTGGTTTGTCTTCCTTAACTAGTTGTACTTCCTAAAGAAAAAGTTCCAAGCCTTTCATAACTTCTGATAAAACTATAGCCATTATCTCTCCCCACAGTTTCTCTAACCTCCCCTATGATCAGTCCTATTAGATGTACGTTGGACCATCTAACATAGTCTTCTTTCTCATAACGTCTCTTTTACACTTTTCAAGTCTTTTTCTCTGTGCTGCAATTTGGATAGTTTTCTCACATCTTTATTGCTATTTATTCATTCTCCCTTCATGGGCATCTAAAGTCCTATGTGATAATCATTGTGTTGTTAATTTTTATTACCTTATTTTTCATTTCTAAAAGTTATATTTTAGTTACCTATATATGCCAATTTTTCCATCATGCTTTATTCTTTTCTTTGGAGTTCAGTTACTGAAATTATCTGAAGATACTTGTTTTATAACTTTTAATTTTCATATTATCCTATTATCTAAAACTCTCTAGATTGTAAGCCTCCTATTTTTCCCCATTTAATCTTGTTATGTTAGATTGTTTTTTTTGAACTTTTTATTTTAATTTGGGTATTACGAGTTCATGTGAATCCTGCAGGGAATGGGTTGTGGAAGTGTCTTCCTAGAGAAGTGTCTTCCTAGAGAAATTTTGTGTATGCTCTGATTGGCAGAAGCAGAGTGAATCACAATTCTGAGACCAAGCTGTGTGTTAAATTTCCACACCACGTAAGGTAGAGATAACTTTCATTGTCTTCTCTCAGTGATAGTAGATGGAAATTTTCTTGTCCACCTTTTATTTGAGGGTATGTCTTTTTAAAGGCTCTGACTTTATGCCAACAATTCACTTCTAAGTCTCTGCTTCCCTGAAGTCCACAGCATCATTTCCTAACAAAGTGCAGGCAACAAGCAGAGCCCCTGGGGTGACCCTGTTCTTCTCAGGACATCTGTAATATAAGTTCACATGTTATGTCTCCAAAGTTTAGTCTCTGTGTTTCTTTCACCTGAAGTTTTCTCATTCTTTCTTTCAGAAAAGAATGTTGTTACACATTAAAATGAACATTTGTTGGATTTATACAAAATATTTAGATATTTGTAGTGAGAAAGAATTTGGATAATTTCAATCCACCATCTTGCCAGAGCAAGATGTTAAAATGGAGTTTTCTGAGATGTAAATAGGTACGCCACTCTCCTGCTTAAAAATCTTCAATGACTTTCCATTGTTATCACCATAAAATTTAATCTCATTAATGTCTCTTAGTATGTGATATTACTTTCAATTTCAAGCCTAATCCTATGCTATGGTGAGTCTCCTTCACATTCAGTGCTCAGATATATGGCTATTCTTTTAGGTCCTGGAATATTTTACTGCTTCATCAGAGTCTTCATGCATGCCTTTTCTAATTAAAGCCTCCTCACCTCTCCCACCCACCCACAACACACAAACACATGTATATGCAATTGACTTCTATTCTTATGTGTCCAAGCTTAAATTTTACCCTTGAAAATCTTTTAACGGTTTCTTGAAAGGTTAGGTACTGCTTCTGGATGTTACATAATGCCTTATATGTCCCATATCATGCTGCTTATTTCCATGCTTAAATTATTTGCCAAACTAATCTATTAGCACCATTCATTTATTCAGTGAGCATCTATTAAGCATCTACTATGTGCCAGACCTTTTTTCGGTGTGGGGATAGCAGTGAACAAATCAGATATAAATCCCTGCCTTGAAAACTGGTATCTTAGATACAAGTTTGCCAATGTAAATCCTCACTATTGGACACAGTAATCAGTATATACAGCAGGCATTCAATAAACATTTGTTGAATGAACGACTTACCCAAGCAATCAGACCACATAAGGAGCTTATTCTCTTCTTTGAGTTTAGAGTTATTATCTGCAGCACTGTGCCCCTTGGTAAAGTGAATCTTACATAACTAAGAGTAGAAAAACTATTGCTAAGAAGTGTTTGACAAGACTTATACCATGTTTTTAAAACTCCAAACCTCCAGACATATTTGATTTCATTTTTGTTTCTTCATCCATACCATTTTGTAGATTCTTCTCCACACAATGGTTTACAAGTATTCACAACTTTTCCTCTGCTATGAATCTCTTTTTAACAGCATTTGTTATTGCTTTATGCTTACTATTGTTGGATATTATTTTATTTGCTATATTCTTTTGGTAAGCCGTTATTAACAGATAAAAAATGTCCATGTAAGAGACTAAGGTCATTTTATATATTACTGCTTTTTGGGGTTTTTTGTTCCTTCATTTTTACATCAGTCAAAGTTGGAAACTTTTTTTTTCTTTTTAGAGGGTCTGAAGTCCAATCATCCAGTAATAGGCTATGTGGTGAGCCCTGTGAAGTCATTTGAATTTTAATTTCTTTGTCACTCAGAGTGAAAATGGAGATGCAATTATTCTGTTCTCACTTATTTCTAGAGCTTTTTTGGAAGCCAAGAACTTGAAAAGGGAAAACCATTATTTGCCTGAATAAAAGTTTTTTCTTTATTCTAACATAAAATTTTTCCCTCCCTTCCTTCAGCAGGATGTGTGATATTTCTTATGTTTACTAAAATCAGGCAGCTATTTGCTGTCTTTCTGTAGCCTAGTGCTCTATCTTGGGTACTGTGCCCTGTGCAAATTTCACCAGCTTCCGCAGGGAGATTCCTTTAAAAATCTTGCAACTGGTGAAACCATCAGCAGCCTCTGGTTTCTAATATCCTTCTTACATACATTTAAACATGCCATCATTAACTTTCTCTTTTGTGGTTGTGACCATTTCACCTTTCTCTTTCATTTCTTTGAAAACAACCTCTTGGAGGTGCAGCAATAGAGCCGTCATCCCCAAAAACTGTTCTTCAGTGACCAGAAAATGAGATAATAGATTATATTCTGAAGTGTGATGCCTTCCCTTAAGTCATTCATTTTTCAGTTTCTTAGAACCCAATTTTATATATATATGTATCATTCCACATATGTAAATACACACATATGCACATATACATGTATATTTGCATGCATTTTCTTGTTCTGATTTCTGCAAAAATATATTTATCATCTATATTTCTCTTTCTGGGCCATCTTAAATTTCTTCATTTATCTTGTAAGTCTACACCCATTGCTTATTATTTTACCAAAAAATTTCACAGTCTGATTGGCAATGTTTGGATTCTTTCCTGACATTTTCCTCTATTTATTATCCTTATACTTTCTATTTAAATTATTAAATTTCTATGTTTTACTATTATTCCTTTTCTATCTTATTTTACTTTTATTCTGTCCAAGCACTCTGCTATCACTTTTGCAGCTGGGAATATTTCATTTGGTCTTGAACTCCTTCAAAGTTAATTCTTCTCTCAAGAGCTTTTGTTACATCATTTTAATTATGTCTCACTCTTCTCTGGCATCTTGGAATGGTACAGGCTCCCATAGCCTGTAGATTTATTTGTATTCCATCTCATACTCCAGGGATTTACTCATGCTCCATACACATCTGCCAAATTACCCACCTTAAGGATGATTCTGTTCATCTAACATCATAGAATTATCAGTAAAAGACTTAAACCAGCTTTTTATTTGCAATTTTAAAATTTTTTATCTTTTGGTTAAATATTCAAAACTGTTAGCAAATACATTGAAATCGGTAATTTTGAGTCTCCCTTTCTATTGGCCAATTAAAATATTTGGCTTCAGAAATAAGTTTTAGTTACATTTTATTCATTACTTGAATATATTTTTTATGATGCTGAAATTACTTTCTGATATTTTCCTACATGTTATGTGCAAAGTTTTGCAAGCAATTTCAATTATTTTACATTTTAAATTCCTTTTGGGGAGTTTTTTTAGAGATTGTGATGAATTTCATTTTTAACCATTTTCAAACTCTTACCTGTGAGCATGTATTCCAACATACTCTGAATATTTCACATACTCATCATATATGTGTGTGTGCAAATATCACCCTTGAAAGGCTCTTTTCCATTGGTAACCAATGTGAAATTCACCAATCTCAGGCTTGGTACTTACAAATGTCCAATTTCCTTACACTAATGTACAAAATTCATTGGTCAGAGTGTTACATAAGAAAATATATATACATAAAGAAAAAATATATATGGATATTTTCTATATGGTCTTAAAAAGTTTTCCTTTTAAATTATGTTATCCTGATATTTGTTTGATTTCAATTATTTCTTCAAAACTTTCCTTTAACTACTTCTTTCACTTTTTCTTCTTATATTAGGTTCAGTATCACTTCCATTTTGCCACCTCTTTCCCTCCTTTGGTGTTTAGAAAAATTGGCCCCATTTTCTCCATTGGTTTTAGAGCTCCATTTTTTTTCCTTCTTAAACAAAGCATTGTATTCGGTACATGTGTTCTCTGACTCCTTTCCTTTGTGAGAGGGGCCTTCTCCAAGCTATTTCTTGTTTTGTTCATTGTTCTTTCCCTAGTTTCCCTCTTTCTCCAGTGCCCACCTGTAGCACCATCTCTTTGTAAAACCACTTCTTGCTGTATTGTCACAGCAACAGATCCCTCTTAAAGTCACAGGGAATTTCATAGAATTTCTTGAACTCAGATTACAATCTCAGTTGTTTCCCTTCTTTTTTCTTTAATTTAGTATCCTTTTCCTTACTACATGCTCATAAGCAGTGTGCATACTAGTGCCCCATTTTCACTTCAAATATTACAGAATAATTCAATTTCTAATGTATCTGGAGAAACATTTTTAACTGAAAACCATATTTATCTTAGTCCCATAGCATTAGTCTTGAGCCTAATTTAAGAGATTTCATTTCTGTGTATCCCTTTATCATCTTTGACTCAAGTAATATTTTATATAATATTAATTATAGTGATCACATAATTAAGTATTATGGTTTTCTTTTCTTCATACTATAAAATTTTTTCAATAGTGTGGCATGTTAATTTTTATAGTAGTCTACCTATTTGCTATATATTAATTTGCTTAATATTCTCTTAATAATAACTGCTAACATTTATTAAGTGATTATAACATGTAAACAGTTTTCTGCACACTTTGTTTTTATTAATTCACTTAATGTTCAAGACAAAGCTATGAGGTAAGTATTATCATTATCTGCATTGTATACTTTTGGTCTTCCCTCAGACTTGCCTCTCTTTGTTCCCCAATTTCTTTGTTTCTTATATCTTTATTGAACCAATTATCTGACCTTTGAACTGGATGTCACCTTAAACTCATTCCCCATTGTCCCCATATCTAATCAATCATCAAAAGCTGTCAATTCTACCTCCAAAATATCTCTTCTATCTGCGCATACCTTTCAATCACCAATACCGTTGTGCCACTATATGCCAGTAGGACACCACACAGAAGCAGATAAGGGGGCAGGAAATGCAACAATTCCTCTATTTCCTCAACTCTCACATCTCAGCTCAAGAATCAAGTCCTTGGTAAAGCCATTTCTACTCCCCTGGACATGTTTAGTGGAAAATTTCTCCATGTTCACGTGGTTCAAAATTACTACTGCTCTTCTCATGCACCCTGCAATGTATTCTTTTTTTCAGTAAACCCATAGCTTTCCCAAGGTTTATTTCAGAAGACCTAGTAGACTGTAGAAGTTCATGAAAATCACTACCACCTAGAAGTTGACTTACTTTCTGTAGCCAATTTACTGAAGGAAGCTAGAATTTTATCAAACAAATTGCATCATTGCATTGACAAGGATGAGCATCCAACAGCAAAGTCATTTTGAAATGTGTATTTTAGGGCAGCAAATAGGAAACGTCACTTGTTAGCTTAGTAACTCTTCTACACAATAGCTTTCTTGTGCATATGGTTAAATGCATATCTCTGAAAAATATCAAATATATTCATGCCTTGGGCAATTGAATCAATCAGGAAGCATTAAAAATAAATTTTAAATTGTGCATAAATGATAAATGATAAATAAATTAAACAAATATTGGTTGAGCACCTGTAAGTGCTCAATAAGGAAATGAATATTGCCTTTCTTTACATAGAATAGGTTCCCCAAAGTGAAATAACTTATTGTAATAAAATTTACTTTTTGTCTTTTATCTTGATATCTTGAACACTCTTCCTGGTTCACTCATTATTTCCTAAATCTAATGGAATATCATTAGCTCTCCCAAATCCCAATCATAACCTTCTCTGACCCTTAATGGGAAAATTCAGGAATGTCTGAAGTCCATTCCCTCTTGCCACAGATTCTCTTTAAGTTATCATTGTTGTTGAAAGCCTAGATATGTCTATTCCTGTATTGTAAACTTATATTTAGGAACCAAGTAATTCCTGGTTAAAATTTACAGGCTTTCATAATTTGCCAGGCTGCTATGACAAACACCACACCATGGGTTGCCTTAAACAATGGAAATTCATTGGCTCATGGTTTTGAAGCTTGAAGAAATACAAAATCAAGGCAATGCTTTCTCATTTGTAACATTCTGGGGCCAGCTGCTGACAATTATTGGAGTTACATGTCTTGTATTCTGCCTATCATCACATGGTGATGTCCTCTTCTTTCTCTTCTGGCTTCCATTAACTTCTTGCTTCCATTGACTTCTGGCTTCTAGTTCCTCCCTGTGCTTTCTCTTTCTCTGTTTTTGGTTTCTTTCTGTTTATAAGGCCTCCAGTAATCTGTATTAAGATGCAATCTCATTTGATTGGATCACACTTTAACTAAAAATAACATTTTCATAAGATCTATATGCAATGGGTTTACAACCACAGAAATGTAGACTAAGCTTAAGAACTTGTCTAAACTAGGGTATAGAATTCAATCTTCACACAGACCATTTAGCCTATTAAGTGGAATTATCTACAAGTTCTTCAGGCAGTTTTGGTTTCTTATTTTTTAATGCAATCACCAAAGCCAGTTTTTCTGCTGATTTTAAATTTAGATTGCGACCCTTAGCTTCTGAGATTCTAATGACCTCAAAAAATCCCTTTGTCTTATCTCCCACCTGAATCAGGAATCCTAGAACCTAATATATTTTGGGGAAACTACTCATCCTTATGAAAGAAAATTAATCTTATTCTTAAAAAATTCTACTGTCCTTAACTTTTTAACTGACTCTTATCTTTCCATGGGTTATTCAAAAGTAGAAAAACGTTTACTATTACTTATTTTCCCACATTTTCTTCCTTCTTTCTTTTATCCAGTGCCAATTCTAAAAGCTCTCCTTTTCCTTCTCCTTCTCCCCCTTTTATTCCTCCTTCTTCTCACACTTCTTTTCCTTATTCTAGTTCCAATTGCTGCAAATGCCTTGAGCTCCAAATGCCTATGGCTGAATCAAGACTCAGCCAACTTGAAGTATGCTTTCTCTAGTTGTACTTACAAATTTTCTTCCTCTTACATGCTCGCATTTGTCCCCCTGCTCTTTCTTCTTTGTCTGTTGGAATTCACAATCCATATCCTGCTAGGGCTGACACTGCTCCTTCAGTTTTCTCTACAACCAGTGCCCATGCTTACCCAGTCCAACATTGATCACTTGGTCTTAAATCTTACCACAGAATGGTTAAGAAAATCAAATTTCTTGCCACAGAGCTTGGGATTCATATCCAAGTGCTGAATTTTATTAGTTGTATTAGGTATGCTAAGATATCTAATTTTTCTGAGCCTCGGGTTTTCTATTTTCAAGACTACAATAATAATAATTATATTATAAGGTCTTTTATCTGCTCTACTGTAGAGCTCAGTGGCAAAATCAGCCTTTGAAGCCTTAAGAAGACCACAGCATCTTGTCAAACCTGAGGGAACAATTGGCCTAACACAATGAAAGCAGTTTCCTTAAGGCCACCATTTCTTTGAGCTCAGTTTTAGTGACCACAATGCTAGAAGCAAATGTTTACTCTCCTCTAGGAGAATCAATTCCACTTAATCTCAAACTTGGTCAAAAGTTCATGCTTACCAAAGTGTATATGCCTCCTCTGGTCTGGCCCAATCCTTTTTCCTTCTCTTTCTCTCTTAGTTTTCTCTGGCTACATAATAAATTACTATAAATCTACTTAACATGTCACAAATTTATATTATCTCACACTTTCCATAGGTCAAGCATTTGGGCACAGCTTATCTGGATCCTCTGCTCAAGGTCTTACTAGGCTGCAATCAACATGTCAGACAGGGTGAGTTCACATCTGGAGACTCAACAAGAGATGATTCTACTTCTAAGCTCTTTCAAGTCTTTGACAGAACTTGTTTCCTTATAGTTGCATGACTGAGAGTGCTGTCTTCTTACTTGTTGTTGAATGGAGCTTTTCCTCAGATCCTAGGGGCTGCCCACATTTCCTTACTGTGTGGCCCTCTCCATATCAGTCCAAAACCTGGCTGTTTGCTCCTTCAAGGCCAATGAGGCAATCTCTCTTTCCAATATGCTAAGATAGAGTCTTGTATAATGTAATGTAATCATGTGGGTGACACCCCATCACCTTTTCCTTATTTGATCCTTAGAAGAAAGTCACAGATTCCCATTGCACTCAAAAAAAGGGGATTATACAAGGGAGTGTCTTGTTGTAGATCACTATATTGTGTTCTGACACATTTGTTTTTCAAAACTTTTTATTATGTTGCCTCTAACATCCTCTATATCCTCAGAAGACTTTTATATACCTTTAATCTTCATCTACTTAAAATGTGCCCTCTACTTTTTTATCTTAACCAAAAGCCAGAGAATACCCTTTGTTCTGAAGCCATCTCAAGTGGAAACAATCACTTCTAACACTCCACTTAAGCCAGAGCTTGCAGAAAGGTATACTGGTCCCCTCTGCTCCCCAGTGCCAGACCCAGACCATATTTCCCCATTTTTCTTGCAAATTCCCCAGCTCTTCCAAGGCTCACAGTAATTGGCTATACCACTCCCTCCTCCTTGCTATTGTTTACCTACCTCATAAAAATCATCTGACACCTTCTTATTCATCAAAAATTCTACCTCAGGCTTACTTTGTTCCTCT
Organism: Cabassous unicinctus; assembly: GCA_029593785.1. Lineage (NCBI taxonomy): Eukaryota > Metazoa > Chordata > Mammalia > Cingulata > Chlamyphoridae > Cabassous > Cabassous unicinctus. Next base: position 7,045 of record JAQZBX010009628.1, on the reverse strand, counting down.
CTGTAGTGCTTTCCCAGCTGCTAAAACAAGTATCATACAATGGGTTGGTTTAAACAGTGGAAATTTATTGGCTCACAGTTTTGAGGATAGGAGAAGTTCAAAATGAAGTCATTCTTGAAGACTGTGGAATTCTGAGGCTGGTTGCTGGCCCTCCCTCAGTCCTTAGCTTTTCTGTCACATGGCAATGTACATGGCACTGTCTCCTTTCTCTTTCAGCTTCCATTGACCTCCATCTTCTTGCTCTTTTTGTGTTTTTTTTTTCAACATTTATTTATATTTTCCAGATGAGAAAATAAAGACCAAAGAGAGAAAATAACATGCCTAAGATAAGGTAACTTGCTGATGACAGAAATAGATTACCAATTTAGAGGTGCTTTTTTGCTTTTGCCATTTTCTTACTATCAATGAGTCATCCCTACCAATGAAAATTTGTCTATGTATGTATACATATATATATTTTTTAATTGAATTTGCTTGTATATATATATATATATAGTCACTGATTTTGACTAATAATACTTTTTTCTACTATAACACACTGAATGGTCTGAGAACTTATCAAAAAGGAATTTTAAAGAGAATTCACTTGGCTGTTTGTCTTTGGACATATTTGTTACACTTCCATTTAAATGATTTAAAATTTTATTATGAAATTATTACATGAATCAAATGTATATCCAAGTAGTTTGTCTATCATTATAGTAGCAATAGGGAAATAGTATTGATTTTCCAATATATACATGAAAAGAATTTTAATGTGAATTTTATTTCTCAGTTGACTGCATGCACTTATATCAATGCAATTGTAGTCACATAAAAATATGTTTTATATAACATATATAACAAAATATTCCTATTCCCAAGTGACATTTAAACTCTTGATATTAAAACTATCTAAAATGTATTCTGCTTTGTACACTAGAGACAAATTGTTTGTGACATCACCTTGCCCTAGGAGAACGCAATGCTTTTTCCACAGTTACAGTATTTTGGCACTAAAATGCCCCTTCTCTTTTTGTTTGTAAGTAGAAAATTTTAAAAATTGTTTCTAATTTTGTATGGCTGAACTATAGAACTGTATTTCTAAAGCAATACTATTTAACTTTGAGGCAGAACAACTTTGAGAGCTCTGAATAATTCAGATTGGCACTCCTGGCTCTCTGAATAGTCCTTAAGGCAGGAAGAGGTACCATGTTGTCTGGTAGAGTATAGTACATTGTTGTCTTTGTCATCACTGGGGATGAACTCCAGGAATGTTAAGGAAGAAGTGCACATCAAAATGTCAGCAAATTAGAATATATATTCTAATTAGAATAATATATATACATGTAATTTTTGTTAGATCTCTATGAATTGTGACAGTAAAATATTTGGGCACAACACAATCAAAAGTATGATTGCCTCTGCCATGTTACAAGTCAATCTTATTTTCCTTTTATTTTATTGCCCAGAATCCCATTTCTAAGACTTTGTTATATGTATTTACATCAAGCAGGCAGTTAGGAAGTGCCATCTACCGATTGTTTTTCTTCTCTAAGTTGGAGCCTCTATAATGCCCTTTCATACATCAAACTATAATTAAAAACAAAACACTTGGGAAACAACCCAAGTGTTACTTTAATGGTTTGAACATTTATGGCTAGTACAGTCTACATTTTTTCTTTTTTCTTTTCAGAAGCCCAAATATCGCAAATAGAATCCTGCAGCAAGCCTTGTGTTTCAACTGTATAACAGAGGCTTAGACTGGGGAGTTTTAACAATTTCACTTCAAAGAAAAACAGACTAGTCAGTGGCTCGATTTTGTTCTTTTGAAGCGATCAATAATAGACTTGCCAGTTTACAAAATGTGAACATATGAGTAGTGTACCAACATTGTTAAATAAAAGGTTACTGCATTAAATAAGATGACCTTGCTACCTTTTAGTTGCAGTCTTAGAGAGCAAACTTGTTTTAATTAGCAGTCAGCAAGCAGACTGTAACTTCACTGAAGGAGCATTGAAGAATCGCTGCCTATTAACAACCCAGCGGTAAGTAAGGCAGCACAAATACTTATAACCAAATAGTGTGCATTTCAGGAGTGGAGAGGATTAGCTATTGGGCACACAACACAGTGGAGGAAATTGCTTTATTCCCAGTACTGCTGGGTACCAGGAGGCAATCACTGTGCCTCCAGCCCATTAACAGCATTCAGAGTGTTGCTTCCCATAGAAGGGGTTATTGGCTAACCACTGGGTGACCAATTAAATGCTATGAATAAGTCCCAAACCCAGCAGCATGGGGCCTGTTTGTGGCACAGTGGTATCATTACTAAAGTGAAAAACTTGATGAGAAAGGAACATATTTAATTATAGAACTATACAAATGGCTAATTAGGACCATAAAGTGAAATGAATGACTTTCCAGTGGATTTTTGAATGTTACTGATAACTGCTCAGCTTCTTTGGAGACCATGAAAGTGATCTACAGCTAGAGCTTGCATGTCATGGTAATGGATGGATCTTCATTAGAGGAAGCTTTTTTGACCTGGTTGCTCAGGTAGCATGGGTTCTAAAGACAATCCTTGATTCCTTTCACTGCAAGGGTTCTTTCACTCCAACCCCCTGGTCTCTCATGAGTTCCGCTTGCTTTCACAATAATTCTTATGGGCTTAAATGCACAACATTATCTGCAATAGTCACTCCCTATCATTTGGAAAACTGAATAGCAAAAGAGTGTCACTAGTTTGTTGGAAACACTGATCCGTGCCTAGTTTAGCTTTTAAACTCTGGGATTAATCCAAAATCTGCAGTTATACTTTGCTAATTAATCCAGGCATTTCAATTGCTAAAAAGTTATGGGCCCTGAAGAATTACAATTAAAAGCTGTATTTATCTAGTCTCAAAGTTCAGATGAAAAAAAAAAGAGTATTGGAAATTGATCTGGAATCATGAAAACCGAAATAAATGTGATTGATATCCAGCTATCAACTACTGGAGCAAGCTTTTATTTTGGGTGTGTTTGTTGCTTTAAGCTAATTTGGTAAGTGCATATTTAATATAACTAGTATTTGCATTCATTTATTCAACATTTAATAAGCATCCAGTATATGTAAATAACTGTACTGAAGATGTGTAGAAACATGACATGGCCTTTATTTACAGAGTAAGAAATAGAGGATACCAGCAAAGATTTATACATCTCTAGTCAGGTAACTATAAAAAAACACTTATTTGCTCTCCCTTAATATTATTAAATATTTTAACTTTATTTTATTTTTATAGTTCAATTTCATTTTTTATTTTGAAAATGTTATCCTATTACTGTAAAAACAAAGTGAGGAATTGCAGCAGTATTTGAGCAAAATAATGTCACCCCCCATCTGTCTCTCCAAAGTTTGTTAGCCACTATTATACTATTAAGAATTTGGTAACCACCTTCTTAGTAATCAAGGTTCAGGGAAAAATACTGGTACTAAATTAGTCTATAACACATCTGTCTAGGAATTTAAAGAAGGATGCTATAAAACCCTTACATTCCAAAATACATTTTCTATGTCTATGTGATTTTATTCAATAGTAAAGAGGAGCCAAGATGTATACGCATCCATTTTGTTTCTGAGAATGCTGTAAAAGTGGAAGTGCTAAGAATATTGATTGGCTCCATCTCTACTGATCACAAGAATACTTGTCCTGAACCTACTGGCTGATTGCTTAATCAGAATTCATATAAATATTATTTGATTTTTTAACCTAATAGCTTAAATGAATTGGAGAACTCTAAAGCTAGCAGGGACCTTCAAAGATCATCAGACATGGACCTCTCTTTGTAGACAGGCTATACTTAAGCCATCCAAAGAAGTGATGGTTCTTTTACATTTAAAATACCCGCAGGCATGCAGGCTCCATAATCTTTCTATCATGCTGATTTCCATCTTGATCACACCTATGGCCAAAAATAGATTCTTCTTCTTAACCTCGATTTCTCTTGCTAATATTTAAGCATGTTTTGTCTGCATGTGCCCTCATATTGATTAGAGACCTCTGATAATAATTTTATGTTAAGAGACACACAAAAAAACATAATCACAGCCACTTGCTGAAAATTCTTTTAACTTTTCTTGATCTCTAGAGGTTGTATATTTCAAATGATCACTATTTTTATCTCTTCCCTTAATTATTTCTTCCTTTTAAGCTGAAGATTTCAAAACATACAGAATATAAAAATGCTACATATAAATTAGTTATACTCTGATATTTACTTTATAATTAAATAAAATCCTACTGCCACTTAATTGAATGTAAGATATTTTGTACTGTACATGTGGCTAAATGCTATCCTTCCATCTTATTCCACTCTGATTCTTTTCGTTGTTTCTCTTCTTTAATCTACTTCTTTAAATCTATCCCTTTTGGATTTATCCCTCTCCTGTTCTTGAAGGGGTTATTTTTAATTTCTCTTTTTCAGATAATATAACAACTCTGCCAAACTTCCTCATGCTGAAACTTAAAGACAGTGTTTTTCTACTTTATCACCTAAGGTACAAATAAGAGTATTAAAACATAGCAGTTACTTTTGTTAAAGGATTACTTAAAATAGCAAAATAATAGAAAAAATAAACATAAACCAAATATAACTGCATTTCCATGAGACTATTTTGGTATTTCCTAAGTAAGCTCAGTTTTTATTACAAAAGCTTTGATCAATCATGTATAACATTTCTAAACGTATTCCTGAAGAATGACAAAAAGGAATTATACTACACAATAAACAGTGAACATCCTGCATATTTTATCCATTTCTCTTCCTTTATCCCATATCACTGGTAGCTGCCTGAGTATTTCCTGTTTCTCTCCTGCGATAAAGCTCTAACCTTTTCTGATTCTCTGTTTCATTTTCCTTTGTCTTTTTCTTCCCAATTATCCCTCTCTCATGCCTCCCTGATACCTCTCCACCATGTACTCAGTTCAGCATGAAAAGTTTTCAGAAGCCAAAATGATCTGTAGAAGGCAGAAAAGTCAAAAACTTTTAGATATTTATATTTTAATATTTAAACTCTATCACATTAATATGAAACAATAAAAGTAAATTATGGCATAACCATTTGAAGGACTATAACCCAACTGTAAAGATAACTCTGAGGACTATATAACCACATAGATAAATGGTTATGTTATAATGTCAAGTAAAAAAGGTGATAGATTTTAATGCAGAAAACTTACCAACAACATTTATAAAGTAAGTATATACTTATAGCATTAGGGTAAAAAAATAATAATAATAATGTCCATCAACAGGTAAATGGCAAATCATATTATGCTATATACTGTAATATATTCAGCAATACACATATGGTTACATTCATAAATATATACGTATGTACATACATGAATATGGAAACTACGGGACAGATCAAATGAATCCAAAAGTGAGGTTAGCACAAAAATTCTACGTAAGCTTTATATTTGACTCAAAAATTTTCAACAGGCAATATGAAAATAGAAGTGCAGTCAGTTCCACAGCCTAGTGTATCTATCAGACATAGAAAATTTATTTCCTAAAGGAAATACTAATCCTAAACTGGGGAAAAAAGAAACACATTTGATACTGGGTTATCAATCTAAGAATATTTTCAATAGCATACATAACTTAGATACAAATATATATATTTACATTAAAGGTTTTTTTTTTAAGGTTCTTCAACACATCCCAAAGCACAACTTAAAATAAAAAAGAGTATTAAAAAGTGAAGGAATGGGATATCATGGCATCTGATGAGTTGAGGAGAAGTAATAATGAGGTCCATGTAGGCAGCTGATAGTTAATGTGTACTTTAACCTAAGTTCTAATGCCCCTGAAAAAATAGATTTAATATCTGCTAGGCAATCAACTAGATTTTGATGAGTATCAAGCTTCAGTTAATTCTATTTCCTAACAAGTGTCAGTATTTTTTACAAGTATTCTATATTTTCAATAATGCACAAATTCATAAGCTTCAAAAACAAGTTAAGTTGGAGGTAGATTAACATCCTTTTCTGGAAATATGGGATTTAAGTTCTTGTCCAAGTGAATAAATACAAGCAGTGCAAAATATATATGCACCCAAAAATAATCTGGGACCTTATCCTCTAAAGATAAAATATGATAGCGTATTAATTTAGGTTCTCTGACAAGCAGATGTCAAGAGAGGATCAGATGTGCATGAGATTTAATGAATGAAACACCTCTAAGGGATAAAGTAGTAAACAAGAGGAAAGGCAGGGAGAGCTTTCAGACTGACATAGATCTATCAGGGGTACAGAAGAGGCAAGGCATGAGGATTAAGTAGGAAGATTTTCAGATTGAAGCTTATTCCAAGACACTTTGGGGAAAGTTGATGGAGAATACTAGAGCCAAAACCTGCATTAAATGGGTCCCATATCTTGCAGATATAGGCCTGCATTAGTATGTTCACTGTACTCAGTCATTGAGTGTGGTCTGTAGGAAGCGAATCCTCAATGTGAATGTAGTGGTAGATTCAAAAGGATAACAAGAGGGACCCTGAGTTAATTATGCTCCATGCAATGGGAGATCTGAGAGTAATATTTCCATGAACACAATGGGGGCTTATCATATATATGGAAAATATGTTTTTATGAATATGTAATCCCAGTTCAACACTAATATGTGTTTGCAGTCTGAATTAGCACTACTTATATGTGGTAAAATCAAATTCAAAAGAGAAATGGAATTTAAAATGTTCATTAGTCAGTAGTACTCTCAAGCAACTACAAGAAGAAAATATGTGTCCTCTGGAATAATGTAACTTTATTTCAGCCTTCATTAAATTTTGGAAAAATTAATGAGCAACACAATAAAAACCACAAAGTGTACAAGAAAGCATGAAACCATGGGTGAAAGTCAGCAGAAATAACAAGGAATAGAAAAGAACATTGAAAAAATTCAGGTATTTGAATTATCAGAAAACAGGACATAAATAATTGTATTTGATATGTTTAAAATATAAAAGAGATAGTTCAAAATATGTACAAGACACAAGAGACTACAAGTAATATAAATATAGGTTTAA
>JAQZBX010009627.1:0-45774 GCA_029593785.1 Cabassous unicinctus | reverse complement strand
TTCTACCAAACATTTAAAGAAGAATATAATGCCAACTCTACAAAAACATTTTAAAAAATTGAATAAACAGGAATAATTCCTAACTTCTTCTATAAAGTCAAAATTACCCTGATACCAAAACCTGTCAAAACAAAAGCTACAAATATCCTTCTTGAATAGATGAAATATCCAAAACAAGATCAAATTTAACAATATGGTAAAAAGATAATATAGCATGTCAAGTGGGGTTTATTTGAGAAATTCAAGATTGGTTCAACATTTGAAAATCAATGTAATTAACAGTGCAAAAATGTGCATGAATAATGATACAGTCCCTTCTCAAAGACTTGCACACAAACTCTCATAGCATCTTTATTGACTATAGCCCAAAATTGGAAACATCATCAACATCCATCACCAGGTAAATGAATAAATATATTGTGGTATATCCATACAATAGAGTACTACTATAACAATAAAAATGAATGAATAATTAATACAAACACTTGGATGAATCCCAAAATAATTATGCTGAGTGAAATGAGCCCATACAAAGGAGTACTTACTGTATGATTTAATTTGTATAAAATTCTCAAAAATAGAAATGAATCTATAGTGGCAGAAACCATCTCAGTGGTTGCCTGAGAGGTGGGGACCAGGGAAGTATGCAGGGAGGGTGCTACCAAGGGGCATGATGAAACATTTAGGGGTGATGGATATATTCACAATATTGATTATGGTGTTGATTGCATGACTGTATACTTTGGGCAACACGTCAAATTGTATACTTGCAGTTTGTAGTGTGTCAATTATATCTCCATAAAGCTGCTAAAAATGGAGAAAGAAAGAGCTAGAGAGTGAGAGAGAAAGAAGGAAGGAGGGAGGAAGGGAAGAAGGTAGAAAGGAAGAAAGGGAAGAAGGGAGGAAACAAGGAAGGAAGCAAGGAAGGAAGGAAGGGAAAGGAAGCCCAAGAGCTGAGCTACATCGGTTCCCCCTATCACACTCAATTTTCAGATAGATAGTCACACTTGTATTTCCAGGGCCTGTTGAGAGTCGGGAGAAGGGGGCATCACTGGACAGGAACATTACTCTGTAATTCTCTCCACAGGAAATAATGAGTCTCTGGAAATGAAGTTCCATTATTTATAGTGGAGGCTGGGAGAGGAACAGCTAGAAACTTATATCTTGAGTGAGTGAGTTTTTCCATATGATCATTGAATATTCTTTAAATCATCCCTGCAAGAAATTAGTCTTTAGACATGAAGGCCATATCTTCTAGGTCTTATTTTTTACATAGTGTTTACATAGTTTTTATAAGAGAAATCTGGTCGTCTAGATTTCCAAGGTTTGAATCTTTTTCACTTATTCTTCCACACACAGGAGAATAGAGTTTTTGTCATTTTATAAGAATCTAATTTAAGAATATAGAAATGTATGGATGACACTGGGTGTGTGTTTGTGTGTACCATATATAGTTGATTTGCATAGAACAAGTAATACAGAGGAATTTGCAATCTACTTTATGTTAATATAAATATTTTCATAAATAAAATAGATTTTATTTAAGGTTTTTTCATCTCGTTTGTGTTACCGTGACTCACAATGGAGAATAACAATTGTTCTATGATTCCACTATTAAGTACTTAAAACTTCCTTTTGAGACAGGATTATAATTTTCAATCTTTTGAGTTTAGCTGATGTTCGTCTTTGATTGTTATCTACACATATTGCATATGTTAGCATAAAATATCCTTGTTTTGTACAAATTGTTTCTCTAGTTAGGTAAGATTTTCCTTAATTCAGTCTAATATTAACATCTATTTGTTTGGCATAGACCAGAAGGTATTAAGTATCAAGAACCCGTGAACCTAGAATCCCATAGAAGGGAAGTAAAAATGAATGGAATTGAAGAAGCTTCAATCCCATCTCAATGTTTCATTACAAAATGTGATTACAATATATATCATAGATTTTTGCCACTTGAATTCTACCTGAGATAGTTTTAGCTTTTTATCCTCATAATGTAGATGCAAGGAACTGGATTCTCAAAGGAGATCTGGTATTTTGTGGTAGACACATGCCTGTGCTTGCACTGGTCGGGAAAACAGAATGGACTTCCTGGTAAGCACAGTTAGCTTAGTTAGACTGTCCTGAGCTGCATTCACAGGACTTGTTGAGGCTGAGGGGCAAATCATGGTGGCTCAGCTTGAAATTTACTTGTTTCTTAATTTAGTAAAATGGCATCTGTGGAAAATCAGTGAAAAGGACAGTAATGATGGGCAATTTGTGGTAGAAATTGACACCATCTTTTCTGCCCACTGATAAAGGAGACAAAGAGAATGCCTGGTATTAGGTAGAAGACAGTTGATGTTTAAGCCAGAGTTGGGCAGGGCATGATGGGGAAAGACCTTAGGGTCTATCCCATATCTAGCTGGTGTGCTTGAGAAAAAGGAATAATTCCATGGGAAACAATGTCAGGAAGTAATGTTCAGAAGAGAATTTGTTTGCTCCATCTACTAGGAACATGCCCACCACTTAGGAAGTTGAATTTTTGAATGCGAAGTCATCAGTTACTTAGGAGTTTTTCTAGAATGGTGAAGCTCCATTCAGCAAGCAGCTTCACTTCCCTACCGTGTGCTAGATATTCCACTGTTACTAATTTCTTTTTTCATTTTTGTGAAAGTTCACTAATTTGGGAATGATATCTTCTAGAAGAAAGATGTATGGTAGGAGAAAGAGAAGGAGGACTTATGAAACCAAGTGTGCTATTATGAGCCAAGTATACAATTATTTTTGGAATCACCCATGATGAAGGATTAAGATTATTCACTGGCAAAGCCTAATCTGTTACCACTTACCGTGAGCTAGTTATCATGGGCAGAGAGGGGTGACTACAAGTTATCCCAACTAAACGTGAAAATAATCTACCCCAGGTTTTCTCAACATGGAAGCAAAATAGGACTATGCAGATTCACTTTGGAAGAGCTTTTAAATTAAATAGGCCTGGACTTCATTAAGGACCTGCTGAATCTCAATATCATGGAAAAATTTGCTCAAGGGATAGGTGTGTACATGCATATGTGCTTGTGCATATGTGTGTGCACACAATTCAATAAAAGGTGTAATATCTGGTAGCTGTGGTGAAGGGAAGGAAAAGGGGCTGTTAATTTTCAGAAACATAAAAGGAGTTTAGTTTCAAGAAATATAAAGAAGAACACTATGGCACCACCTTTAATGGTCCTGACCACTACCCTGGGGAGGTCCATATCTCCTTCCAATGACTTTTCTCAGCACATGTTTTACATCCTTATTCCTCAAGCTGTAGATCAAGGGGTTCAGCATGGGGATTACTATGGTGTAGAAAACAGAGGCCACCTTCTCCTGTGCCATGTTGCTGCTGGATGCTGGTTTAAAATACATGAATATGATGGATCCATAAAAGACCCCAACAGCTGTGAGATGAGAACCACAGGTACTGAAGGCTTTGGACCTGCCTTCAGCTGATGGTATTCGAAGAATGTTGATGATTATGAAGATATAAGAAATGGTGATGGCCACAGTTGTGGCTACCACATCAAATCCACCTACAAGGATTACCAGAAGCTCATTGATGTAGATCTTGGAGCAGGAGAGCTTTAGGAGAGGAAGAATGTCACAGAAGTAATGGTAGACAACATTGTCCCTACAAAAGGAAATCCTGGTCATGGGTATAGTGTGGGCCATAGCTCCTAAAGTGGCCATGCAATAGACCCAAGTCACCAGCATGCTGCAAACCTTTGGGGACATGGTGACATTGTAAAGCAATGGATTACAGATAGCTACATATCTATCATATGCCATAGCAGTCAGCAGAAAGCACTCAGCAATAGCAAAAACACAATAGAAAAAAAGCTGTGTCATGCATCCAGGGTAGGAAATAACATTTTGCTCCAATACAAAATTTCCCAACAGTTTGGGGGTAACAACTGAGGAATAAAAGAAATCCAGGAATGACAAATTACCGAGGAAAAAGTACATGGGAGAGTGGAGTTTGGAACTGAAAGTGATTATGAGGACCAAACCGAGGTTTGCCACTACAGTGACCACATAGATCCCTAGGAAAAGGAGGAAGAGGGGCAGCTGAAGTTCTGGTTCATCTGTCAATCCCTTCAGGACAAACTCAGTCACTCTGGAATAATTTTGTCTGGCCATTTCCTTCAGGAAACGGAATATGAAACTAGGAAAAAGAAAAATCACAGAGAGTAATAAAGCTATTTGCCCATGATTGGCAACTAAAACAGCTTAATATTTGTCAATAATAAGCTTGGGAATTATATATTTCATTTCAGTACAGTGTTACTTTTAGTCAAAGACTCTCATTAGGTATCCAGAAACAAACAATAAATACAATATGAGACATTTATAATTGGAAAATATCTGAATAGGGCAAAGCTGACAATAATTTTTGTATCCTCAGAATTCATCAGTGTCTGGAGCAAACAGGAACTCAGCAATTTAGGGATTGAACTTGGACTACATTTTACAGTGCTGGAACTCTATGTGTTGGTAACATAAGGTTTTATTAAGATAGCAGAAATTAATTTTGGAGTTACTGCCGGGCCTTTTTTGTGCACTGGCTTCTTATAGCTGATGGAACAGAGTACTGCTCTAAAAGAAACTGGTAAGGGAAAGCATATTTTAGGGTCAGGATTCCTAGTCTCAAAAGGAAGTGCAGCAGTAGCAGATGTACTCAGTGCTTGAGCACCAGCCTCCCATGTATGAGGTCCTGGGTTCAATCCCTGGTACCTCTTTGTTTTTGTGTTGTTGTTTTTTTAAAAAAAGGAAGTGCAGCGCTCATGATGCTCCAAGTGAAGCATGTAATTAATTAATTGAGGTAATTAACAATTTAATTAATTCAACTTATGTCTGGAGTTCTTAATTGAAAAGAATGAGTATTCATATATTTTTTTTTCTTTTTAGTAAGAGCTTTGGATGTAATGTTGGGTGCATCTTAAGAAAACAATGCAATATAAAACAGAAAAGAAGAAACTTTTCTAATGCCACCCACTGCACACCCCACAGTCAACAAAAACGTTTTTCCTCCAATTTCAGTTGTGTCAGGTTAAGTAGTAGCCACACATATTTTGGACAACAAAAGTTTTTCTAGAATTTCAATGTATAATTCTCCTAAATAATTCTACTTCACAGTGAATGCTTTAAGAAAATATGCTTAGAATTTGTATACTGACTTGAATGTTTTCAGTAGTGACAGAGTTGTGGCTCCTACGTAATTTATGTTTTCTTTCTTGTAATATTAGGTAAATTCTCATAGCTTCATGGCAAACATTACCTGCCTAGAACTCTGCTGATCTACTTTACAGGGTAATATAATTTAGCACCAAAAATTTTAAAAAATTCAATTGGCTACTACTGGAAATAAAGAAAAAGGAAAGCTCCTTCTTACCATCTCTATAACTCAGTTCCTGCTCCAGTTGAGAAGGGCACTTTGCCTTTGAGAGGGGCATTTCTCCTTTCCTCTTCTATGGGTTTAGACCGATTATTTCTAAGTTCTGTTACAGCTCTAGTTTGAATAACTCTGTTGTTCTACCCTAAGTGAGCAATAATAATATCCCCTTCCACCACCCAGATTCTGCACAGCCTTTTCTTCTCAAGGGAATACTTTGATTAGTTGTTTGCAGGATCTTCCAAGGAGACGGCTGAGTACAACATTCTCTTAGGACCACAAGATTCAAGGTAGATTCTCAGAGGTAAAATTCTCCCTTGAAGAAAAAAGCAATGACTAAGTTGTACTTGCACTTAGATAATAGATAATAGGACTCCCAGAATATTGGAATTTCTGATGTTCAGTATTAAAATTTCTATGTTACTTCTTGGAATGAGAAATCTTTTTGCAGAAAAGTGGAATGGGTCTCACCTGGAATGATTGAAAATTTACCACAAACAGATGTGGGACAGTTTGGTGAGGATGCTCTCACTCATCTCTGTTTTTGCTCTAAAAATAGAGCATAGTAAATATTTCTTTTAGAGTTTTACCTCTTTTTTTCTGTTACTAAAGTCAATTAAGATCTGTTTTCTCCTGGAAAGTTGAGTAAACTTCCTAGTAGTATAAATGTTAATCCAGATAGGAAGATCCATCTCCTTCTTAAATATATTCATGACTGGTTTGATGCAGTTTTACAGGAGGATTCTCACCAGAGTTTGTAAGAAGCTTCAGGTGTCTCTCCAAAAATAATCAGATGTTTTTTCTGTTGTCATAGGCTGTCAGAGTCAGTCTATCCTCTGCACACAGTGGCCTTGGCACGCCTAGAAAGAAATGGTTTCAAGCTCACCTCTAGAGATTTTATTTTCTTGGAGAAAGGGGTTTTCTTTCTCATGAGAAGATTTGGCACTCATAAAAAACATGCTGTGAGATAGCAATAATTTATTTTTTGTATGAGTTTCCACAGAAGCTTTCCCTATTAAGTCTCAAAATGCTCAAAGCAACAAGGATTCCCAGACTAATCAGGCAAAACTAATTGCTTTTACCCATTTCCGGTTTCCAACATCATAAATGTTTCAAATAAGAATTAGCTTGTAGAAACCATTTAACTTGCTTTCTACTTTTTTTCCCTTTATTTTTAAAGGAGCTTTAGATTACATAAATGTTACATCGAAAATATAAGGGATGCCCATATACAAGCATGTAGTGGCTGATATGTTGGAAACAATGGCAAGACACATACACTCCAGAGGATGGAATGTAAACCCTACAAAGACGCAGAAACCTGCTACTTTAGTTAACTTTTTAAAGTGTCCTGTATTCTGTGGGATGCTGCAACATCTCATCCAAAGTTAAGGACAGATTGCTGCATCGTGTATTCTCTAACACAAAGAAGACCACAGTATTTAACAGACATCTAGAGTTATGGAGGCAACCTCTTACATTCTCAGGAATAAATCTCTTGGACATATACTAGATTACATGGAAATCTGCTTGCTTTGAGTGGGGCTAGAAGTAGGAAAGGGCTCACAGCAGGCATCTCTTTAGTCCTGTACTTGGGCCATAAGATCCAGCAGACTTTATGCTGTTGGAGTTGACAGTGATGGGAAAAGTTCTACTGTGGAGTTCTTGGAAAATCCCAATGAATCTCCCCATTAGGTTCCTAGGGTTCTGAAACAAGGCCATCCCATGCACATTGGAGAGTTATATGGCTTTTAAGAAACAACTTCTTCAATGTTTTAGGATCTTGGTTAATTTAGAATGTTGACCCATGAGACATGAATTGAGCACACTTCTAAAACTGCCCATTAAGATCTGGGTTCTTCTGAGCTCCAGTTCCTAGGTGATATGGGGCCCAATGGAAATAATACATAAAATTTCAATCCTAACGGAAACAGAGGTTATCAGTATGCTGCTTGAGTGGTTATCCCAGACCTCCATGCCATGCAACACTCTTGCACCTGCTTTGCTTCCCCCACTGGTATCTATGGCCATATCTGTGTTCTTCTATGGCCAGCTGAAGGAGATGGGACCATCCTGAGCAAGGCTTATGGATTGGTCTACAAAGTGGGTTGTTGTGGTTTGGCATTATGTACCCCAGAAAAACATTTTCTTAAACTTAATCCGTTCCTGTGGGTATGAGGTTTTGCAAACAGGGCCTTTTTAAAATCAATTTTATTGATACATATTAATAAAGTGTACAGTTCATCCAAAGTGTACAATCAGTGGCATTTGCTATAATCACATAGTTGTGTGTTCACCACCTCAATCATTATTAGAGTATTTCCGTTATTTCAATAATAATAAACAAAAACAGACAAACTAGCTAGAAAATTTCTCACCTCTCAATCTCTCTATGCTTCCCCCACTGTGCATAGCTGCTGTTTCTGGCTGTTTTATCCAAAGTGTATAATCAATGGCTTTTAGTATAATCACTATGTTTTACATTCATCATCTCAAAAATTTTAGAACAATTTCATTACTCCAAAAAGAAAGACTCCACATCCCTTAGCATTGCTTACTCAGACCTATATAACCACTAATCCTTCATCTTTATAAATTGATTTATATTTACATTTTAGGTAAGTGGAATCATACAATATGTAGTACTCTGTGTCTTGTCTCCTTTACTTAGTATAATGTGGTTTTTTTGTCTGATATTAATATTTTGTACTATTAACTTATATTTGTTCAGCTTCAAAATACATGAACACGGAATGTCCTTCCATTTTTTTAAGTCTTCTTTGGTTTCTTTTAGCAATGTTTTGTAGTTTTCTGAATACAGGTCCTTAATATCCTTGGCTATGTTTATTACTAAATATTTTTTTCTGATTTCCTCCTCAGATTGCCCATCAGTAGTGTATAGAAATGCTGTTGATTTTTGCATATTAACCTTGTATCCTGCCACTTTGCTGAAATCGTTTATTAATACTAGTAACGGTTGTGGATTTTTCTGGATTTTCTAGATAGAGGATCACGTCATCAGGAAATAGTGAAAGTTTTACTTCTTCCTTTCCTATTTGTGTGCCCTTTATTTCTTTGTCTAGGCTAATTGCTCTACTTGAAATTCCTGCACAATATTGAATAATAATGGTGACAGTGGGCATCCTTGTCTTGTTCATGATTTCAGAGGGAAAGCTTTCAGTCTTTCAACATAGAGTACAATGCTAGCTGTAGGTTTTTCATATATACACTTTACCATATTGAGAAAGCTTCCTTCTATTCCTATATATATATTTAAGAGTATTTTATTTATTTATTTATTTATTCATTTATTTATTTATTATTTATCCCTATCCCCTCATTGTTTGCACTTGCTGTGTCTGTTAGTTTTCCTTGTTTCTTAGGAGGCACCAGGAACTTAACCTGGGACCTCTGATGTGGAAGGGAGGTGCCTAATTGTTTGAGCCACCTCTGTTCCCTGCTTTGTTGTGTCTCTCATTATGTTTTTCTACTTGTTCCTCTTGTGTCATCATGTTGCATCAGCTTGCCGTACCTGCCCATTGCGTCATCTCATTGTCTTGCTTGTCTTCTTTAGGAGGCACTGGGAACCTCCACTCCCTGCTTTTGTTGTGTCTTTCATTATGTTTTTTCTTCTTCTTGTCACTTGTTGCATTATCTTATTGTGTCAGCTTGCTGTGCCTGACTGTTGTGTCAGCTCACTGTCTTCTTCAGGAGGCACTAAGAATTGAACCGGGACCTCCCATGTGGTACGCAGGAGCTCAATCACTTGAGCCACATTTGTTTCCCTATTCCTATCTTTTGGAGTGTTTTTTTATCAAGAAAGAGTGCTGTGTTTTGTAAAATGCCTTTTCTGCATCAATTGAGAGGATCGTATGATTTTTCTTCTTCAATTTATCAATGTGGTTTATTACACTGATTTTCTTGTGTTGAAGCACCCTTGCATATCTGGGATAAAACCCACTTGATCATGGTGTATAATCCTTTTAATGTGCTTCTGGATCCTGTTTGCAAGTATTTTCTTGAGGATTTTTACATCTGTATTCATTAGAGAAATTGGTTTGTAATTCTCATTTTTCAAGGTATCTTTATCTGGTTTTGGTATTAGGGTGATGTTGGCTTCATAGAAAGAGTTTGGTAGCATTCTTTCCTGTTCAGTTTTTTGGAAGAGCTTGAGCAAGATTCTTATTAGTTCATCTTTGAATGATTGGTAGAATTCACCTGTGAAGCCATCTGGTCCTAGGCTTTTCATCTTTGGGAGGTTTTTGATGACTGTTTCAATCTCTTCAGTTGTAATTGGTTTCTTGAGGTCTGCTATTTCTTCTAAAGTCAGTATATGTGGTTCATGTGTTTCCATGAATTTCTATCTCATCTACATTTTTCTAGTTTTTTGGCATACAGTTGTTCATAGTATCCTCTTATGATCTCTCTTATTTCTGCAAGGTCAGTGGTAATGTCCCTTTTCTCATTTCTGATGTTATTTATTTGTGTGTTCCCTCTTTTTTTTGTCAGTCTAGCTAAGGGTTTTTCGATTTTGTTTATCTTATCAAAGAACCAACTTTTAGTTTTGTTGATTCTATTTTTTTTTTTGTTCTATATTTCATTTCTTTCTGCTCTGATCTTTACTATTCTTTCCTTCAGCTTAATTGGTATTAGTTTGCTGTTCTTTTTCTAGTTTTTCCAGGTATGCAGTTAGATCATCAAGTTTAGCTCTTTCTTCTTGTTTAACATAAGCATTGAGAGCTATAAATTTCCCTCTCAGCACTGCCTTTGCCATGTCCCATAGGTTTTGATATGTTGTGTTCTCATTTTCATTCATCTGAATATATTTGCTGAATTCTCTTGCAATTTCTTCTTTGATCCACTGATTGTTTAAGAGTGTGTTGTTTAATCTCCATGTATTTATGAATTTCCCCTCTTCTGTCCATTACTGATTTCCAGCTTCATTCCATTATGAACAGAGAAGGTGTTTTGTATAATTTCAGTCTTTAAAAAAATTTTAAGACTAGTCTTGTGATCCAACATATGGTCTATCTTGGAGAAGGATCCATGATCACTTCAAAAGAATGTATATCCTTCTGTTTTGGGGTGCAATAATGCTCTATAGATGTCTGTTAAGTATAGTTCATGTATCATATTATTCAAGTTCTCTGTTTCTTTATCTTCTGTCCAGATGTTCTATCTAATACTGAGAGTGGTGTATTGAAGTCTCCAACTATTATTGTAAAGACATCTATTTCTCCCTTCAGCTTTGCCAGTTTGTGCTTCATGTATCTTGGGGCACTGAGGTTAGGTGTTTAAATACTTAGAATAGTTCTTTCTTCTTATTGAATTGCCCCTTTTATTAATATATAATGACCTTCTTCATCCCTTATAACAGTTTTGCATTCAAAATCTATTTTGCCCGATATTAGTATCACTACTCCATTTCTTTTTTTGGTTACTATTTGCATGGAATATCTTTTTCTAAACTTTCACTTTTAACCTAGTTTTGTTCTTATGTCTGAGGTGAGTCTCTGGTAGACAACATATAGATGGGTCATATTTTTTGTTCCATTCTATCAGTCTGTGTCTTCTGATTAGGGAGTTCAAGTCATTAACATTCAATATTATAACTGTAAAGGCATTACTTACTTCATCCATTTTGACCTTATACTCTATCTTTTTACCCTTTCTAATATTCTTCATTTCTATACTCTTCTCCAAGTTTCTTGCCCTTGTTTTTTCTCTTCAGGTTGCAGTACTCCCTTTATTATCTCTTATAATTCTGGTCTTTTGATAACATAATCTGTCAGTTTTTGTTTGTCTTTGAAAACTTTGAACTCCCCTTCATTTTGAAGGACAGCTTTGCTGGATACAGAATTCTTAGCTGGCAGGTTTTCTCTTTGAATACCTTAAATACATCATACCACTTTCTTCTCTCCTCCATGGTTTCTGATGAGAGGTCAGCACTTAATCTTATCGAGTTTCCCTTGTATATGATGCTTTTCTTTTCTTTTTCTGCTTTCAAAATCTTCTCTTTATTTCTGATATTTGTCATTATGAATAGTAGGTGTCTCGGGGTAGGTCTTTTCATGTTTATGCTTTTATGAAGTACATTGTCCTTCTTGGATATTGATATATGTCTTTCATAAGGGTAGGGAAATTTTCAGTCATTATTTTCTCAAATATTCTTTCTGCCCCTTTTCCATTTTCTTCTCCTTCTGGAACACCGATAATACGTATGTTTTTGGGTTTCACATTGTCATTCAATTCCCTGAAACCCTGTTCCTTTTTTTCCATTCTCTTCTTTTTCTGTTCTTGTGTCTTTTCCAGTTCAAATGTTCTGTCTTTGAAATCACTAATTCTGTCTTCAAGCAGTTCAAACTACTCTTATGTGCCTCTAATGTATTTTTAATCTCAATCATCTTGTCTTTCATTCCCGTAATGTCTGTTACTTTTCTTTGCAGACTTTCAAATTGTTCTTTATGCTCACCTAGTGTTTTCGTAATATCCTTTATCTCTTTACTCATATTTTCTGTCTATTCTTTAAATTGATTTAGGAGAGTTGTGTGATTATCATTGGTTAGTTGCCTTAAATTCTGAATCTCTTTAGGATATTTGGTTTGTTCCTTTGGCTTGGTCATCTATTCCTGTATCCTAGTATGGCTTGCAATTTTTTTGCGATGTCTATGTATCTGTATGTTGGTGAATTTACTCTAATGGCCAATTTCTCTCCCTTGCCTATTGTTATTTTTTTCACAGCTTTGATATTTGGTTCAACTTATCCTAAGTCTTTAAAATTGCCCATCTTAAATTACCAAAATTGTTCCAGGGATTCACTAAGGGGGCACAGACTTTCTCCCAGGGGTTGGCTCAAGAGAGCTCTAAAAGCAGTTTTTGCCCATGTTGTTTCAAGATCACCCAGCAGATGGCGCTTGTTGGTGCACCTTTCCAAGGAGGTGTATCTCTCTTGGTTTTCCTTTTTTTTTTTCTGACCAGAGCCGGGATTCAAAGTGGATTCTCCTGGTCAAATTCACTGAAGACAAGGGCCCCCCCAACTCCCCCTAACTTTTCTCCTGTAACAGCAGGCGGGGAGGAAGACATCTGCTCTCTCAGTCAGCTGCAATGCACCAGGGGTTTTACACCCACCGAATATCTCGGGGGTGAGGGAGGGGAGCCCTTCCTGATGGCTGAGAGTTTTAGTAACTCACAGTTTGTATTTTCAGCTTCTTTGTCTCTCTGTCCCTCACCCTCCTGGGAGTTGTGAAGCACTATCCTGGTCTGCTGACTCCCAAAGCAAGTCCTTCTAGCAGCTTTTGGCTCTTTCTCACTTGTTTTTGTGAGAGCGCTTAGCCCTATCTGTCTAATCTAAAGCCATGTTCCCACAATCCTTACAGGTGCTTTTTCCAAATAGGGCCTTTGATGAGGTTACATCAGGTAAGGTGTAGGCCAGCTCTATCAGGATGGGTCTTATTACTGAAGGCCTTATAGGGAAGGTCACCGAGATGGAATGCTACAGGGTGCAGCCAGAAGCGGAACATCAATAGAACCTATAAGAACAGGGAGAAGCCTGGAGAGGCCTGTGGTTCATCGCCATGTGTAAGAAAAGTCAAAGACCAAGAATCACTGGCAGCCAGTCCCAGAATGCCAGCAGTCTTCTGGGAGAAAGTATCGTCTTGATGACACCTTGATTTTGGACTTCTCCTAGCCTTAAAACCATTAGCCAATAAATTTCCATTTTTTATGCTTTGAAGAGACTGTTGGTAGAAATATGTATTCTAAAGATACTTCCAATGAGACCTTAGAAGGAAATAATGAATGTGTTATTGAAAACTAGAGGAAAGCCTATCCTTGTTTTAAAGTGATAGAGAACTTGGTAAAATTGAGTTCTTTTGTTGGGTGGAAGGTAGAATCTGAAATCCGTCAAGTTGAACATTTAGCTGAGGAAATTCCCAAACTCAGTGTATAAGATGCAGCCTAGTAACTCCTTGCAGCTTATAGTAAAATGTGAGAACAAAGGGATAAGCTGAGAAATAAACTCCTGAGCACAAAGAAACCAAAAACTTATTGTTTGGAAAATTCAGAGCATATCCAGAGGTGTTCTCTGAGACTAGGGCCAGAAGCAGTTCTATAATGGACTTCCTTGAGCTTCCAGAAAGCAAGTTCCCAGACAGTAGGGCTCCATGTGCAATATTAACTGTACGTGAATCCAGACAGCCATTTCAATGGAAGTTAGGATTGGAGATACAGTTATGTAAGAAGTATCTGTGGAAAGTTCTTCTGTATGATGGTTTGGACTCCTGTGAACTGCATGCAAAACCCACAAAGTTCTTTTCAAAATTTGTAAGAGTGAACTCATTGCCAGCCTATACTGAAAGAGAAGTGAAAATTTGAAGGAAGAATGACTTCTAGGCCAGGGTAGAGCCAGGGAAGTGGAGGTCTGGAACAAAAAGATATTCTTGGGCCAAGAGAGTGGGCCACACATGTGTATGGAAAGGTCAAGTTCACTTGTGCATTTACAGGGGACATGCCATCTGCTCCAGTACTTGAAGGGGATGGGCCTTGCACCTTGTCCTTTTTTCAGGGAGAGTGCTGCTACCTTTATGCTCTGAGATGGTGAGGACTGTGCCCCAGCATTCATGGACAGCCTGGCTACCACCTCAATGCTTGGAGTGGTAATTACTGTTCCACTGCATTCACAGAGAACTTGGCAGCTACCCCAGTGCTCAGATAAGGTGGGGCCTGTGTCCTGGCATTCTCAGAGAGACTAGTGCCATCCCGATGCTTGGAGAGGATGGGGCCTTCACCCTAGTACTCAGGGAAAGCATGACCACTGCAAAAGCACTTGGAAAGGATGGGGTTGCCATTCCATCAGGCCCAGAGGACAAAACATCAATCTATACATGAATCTGGAAACTTGAAATAGAATGGAGATTACCCTGGTAGGTTTTGGAATTGTTTGAGACCATGACCCCTGTTTTCCTTAGAATTTCTCCCTTTGAAATGGAAATGTTTAACTTATTCCTGTCCCTCCATTGTATATTGGAAACAGATAACTTGTTTTCTAGCTTTAACAAGTTCACAGACAGAAGGGATTGTGTCCCTGTACAGACCATACCCATACCCAATGTTGATGAGGCTTTATATTTAGAATTGTTACTGAAATGACTTTTGAGATGTTTTGATGGCATGAATATCTTTTACATATGGGAAGCTCATGGTGTTTTTGTGATCCAGAGCATATGCACTGTGCTTGATTGTAGCTATGTATCCAACAAAAACATTCCTGTGTGTGTGAACTCTTGTGTATAGGGCCCTTTTGATGAGATTATTTCAGTTATGGTGTGACCCAGCAGAATTAGGCTGGGTACTCATTCTATTAATAAAGGCCTTATAAGGAAGATCTCACAGAGAGAGAAAACTACAGGGAATAGCCAGAAGCTGAATGTCAGTGGAACCCAAAATAACAGGGAGAAGCCAGGAGAGGCCGCCATATGTATTGCCATGTGACAGAAAAGCCAAGGACCAAGAATTGCCACCAACCAAACCCAAATGCCACAGTCTTCTGGATGAAAACATTGCCTTGATAACACCTTGATTTTCAACTTAATCTAGCCTCAAAACCCTGAGTCAATAAATTCCCATTGTGTAAGCCAACCCATTTCATGGTATGTGATTTATCAGCCAGAATGGCTGTAAAATGTTCCTGAATGGCTGTTGAGAAGAATCTTCCTAATAGATGGTACTGTTAGTGTGATACCAGCTTATTCACTTTTTGTATTAGAAGATGTGGTCTGATAGGAAATTTACAAACTCCTAGCACTGGACAACAGAATACTCAGCTTCTGGAAACAAAGAGAGTGAAATATCAAAGACAAGGTGTACCACATAGATGCATGTGGATGGCAATATTGTAGTGTGCATAAAGCCTAAATACCCACTGGAAAGTAATCACCATAGAAGAGGTACTAAAATCCAAGTGGAGAAAATGGCTTAGCCAGTTGTCAATTATCATTCTTCATCACCAGTCATTGGTTAAATGACATGGCCAAGGTGCCCTTGTTGATGAAGAAAATGCAAAAAATGCTTGATCATATTCACATCTCATAAAACTAAATCCCGTATTCTTTTTTCTTTTTTACCTTTAGCATTGATATGGTACCTTCTTTGCTTTTGCTAGAAAAATATTATATTATTGTTAACTATAGTCTGTAAGTTACATTACTTATATTTTCCCCTTTATTACCATATTCTTAACATCTCGTAATAGAGAAACATTCTTGTATTTTTATTATTAACCATAATCCTCATCTAACACCAAAACCACTATATTATACCATCCCTAGATTATCCTCTAGCTACTAGGAATATATTCAGAAGAACTGAAAGCAAAGAAATGAACAGATATTGGCTTACCAGTGTTCATAGTGGCATTATTCACAATTGCTAAAAGATGGAAACATCCTAAGTGTCCATCAACCAATGAATGGATAAACAAAATGTGCTATATACATACGATGGCATACTATTCAGCTGTAAGAAGAAATGAACTTGGGATGCATATGACAACATGTATGAACCTTGAGGCTATTATGTTGAGTAAAATAAGCCAGACACAGTCTCTGTTTTAGTTTATCAAGGGGCTGCCAATGCAAAGTACAAGAAATGTGTTGGCTTTTATTATGGGGATTTATTTGGGGTAAAAGCTTACAGTTCTGAGGCTGTGAAATGTCCAGATTAAGGCATCAGCAGAGATGCTTTCTCACTAAAGTCAGCTGCCACATGGTGAAGCAAGATGGCTGCTGATCTCTGCTGAGGTCTTTGCCTTCCCCTCCAGAATCTACCATCTTTCTGAGCTCAGCTGAGGGCAAACAGGCAAAGGGCTTGTCTCTTTCCGGGCCACCTCTATCAGTCTTGGTTGCCTGCTTTCTTCCCGAGTTTATCTGCAAAGCTTTCAGGCATGTGGCTCATCTGTCCTGGACTTCAGCTCTATGAGCCTCTTGGGGCATCTCTCCTTAAGCTCAGCTGTAGGTAAAACTGGAGTCCTTTCTCTCACATTGCAGGATCAATTATGATGGCTCCCTTTTTCTGGGTGTGTGTCTCTCTTTGAGTGTCCATTTTATCAAATTCAGCAAGAGGGAGGAGACTCAACCTGAGACATGCCTCACTGCAATAGTCCAGTCAAATGTGTCTCATGTCCACAGCCCACAGGGATGGATTTGTTTTTGGTTTTTGTGGGTTCTTTTTGATACATAAAAATACTTCAAACTGTCACAGACTCAATGGTATGAACTTAATATGATGAGTAAATTTATGGAGTGAAACTAGAGTATAGGTTAATAGGAGACAGAATGTGGGTTGAGAAGGGGGAGCTGATAATGAGTATATGTAGAATGTTTAATAATGTTGATTGTAAATATATGGAAATGGATAGAGTTGACGGTAACAATATAATGTGTATAACTAACACTGCTGATTTATAAATGTGATTGTGGCTGAAAGGGAGAGTGTAGGGAGGTTTATGTTAATTGAAAGGCAGCTAGAGGATAATCTAGATGATGAAATAGTTATATGACTTGATTGAGGTCACACAGCTAATGTTTCAGAACCCACTGAAAGAATGAAGGAAAATAAAGGAGATTGTGATAGAAAAGAGAGAAATTCTGGAGAGTTGTTTCAGAAGAACCCTGAACTTGAAGGTCATCATGGGAATGATACCCTCAGCCAAAATGACTAGCAGAGAGATGATGGACAAGGCTTTGTAACAAATTCCAAATATGCTCATAATCTCATGGACTCTGATTTCACAGTGGGTCAATTAGGATCAGCTACAGAGAAATATTTAATTACTACATTTTGTTATAATAGTGTTCATTTCCTGAGATGGTGGGGCAAGAAATTTGGTGATAAAAATACCCTGGCGAGGCAAGTCACAGTTTTCATAGTAGTATGTGTAGTTTAAAAACCCTGTTAGATATTATGCTATTATTTTATATTTTGTCAAAATAAAAGATTAGAGTTATTCATAAAAAAAGAGAAAATGGTAGAAAACAAGGCTCCACAAAATCTTTTTGCTTTGTCTGACACCCAGAAAATAAACTGCCCACCACTACTTTCAATGAAGATGCCCCTCACAGGATTTATCTGTCAGGCGAGCTAGTTAAGTATATCTGTAGTTTCTGCTTATCAGAGGAATCATGGGTTTTGTAAAGTTTGACAACATTAGTGTATGAAAATAGCCTTATAATTTAATAATGCCAGATAACATTCTTTAAATCTGATTACAATTAATGCTATGAAAGCAGAGCATCAGATATTTAAATGTATTATAATACCTATCTTACCATCATATTTGTTTTTAAACTCTTAACACCCAAGCAGAATCTGAATGCATAGTATCTACTTCTACCATTCCTTTGTCTATGCCCATTAAATTGCCTATTGAAATAGCTTAAAATTCTTTTATTTGAATTTTGTTTTAAAGCACATATTTTTAAATTTCACATTTTAACAAATTCCAAATAAGACATATATCATCAATTTCTATGAATTCTTGGTACTTAACTGAAAACATCATGAGAACTGCAACATAGCACACATCTTGTGCTCTGAATACTGTATCAAACTCACTAGCATTCCAAGGTGGAGTTTGAGTCAGCAAACAGCCTGGCTCAGTCTGTGAAGTCAACAGGTTTATTTCACAGTATGAACGTATTTCTCTATATTGACCTACTTAATCTAATAATTTTGTTTAAACTCACATTTTAGAATGTTTTAACCACAATTGTTCAAATTCAAAACTTGGTTTTTGAAGTTAATAAAGTAAGAAAGTCAGATGTAAAATAATTTAGAATAATAAGCTTATTTATAACTATTGAATACTTTGAAGTTTTGCATTAGAAAGTTGGTGAATTCTTTAAACACATGGCTATTGTCTTATACATCTTTCTTATCCCCTTGTTATATCATAGATACTTTATAAATGTTTTAAATTGGGAAAACTTTGCTTTACTTACATTCAAGCCTATATTAACATTTGTCAAAGGTATATACAAAATTCTTTTAAATAAAAGCTTGATTCCATTAAGTATAATTCTGTTTAAGTAAATTAAATAACTTAGAGTATTATATCGAGGTTTAACTTTTAAGGAAAACAAGAATTTAGAACTAGAAAAAATCAATTCCATTATTTCTTATGGAATGGTGCCTGTCCAATCAGGTTTGGCTAGGTATATTTGGAGGTCTACTCTGATGGCTCTTGAAGATTTTAGACAAGAAAAGGTCTTCTGGGAGGGCAAGAGTGGAGGTGTTCTGGTAGCACA
The DNA here is from genome assembly GCA_029593785.1 of Cabassous unicinctus. Taxonomy (NCBI): domain Eukaryota; kingdom Metazoa; phylum Chordata; class Mammalia; order Cingulata; family Chlamyphoridae; genus Cabassous; species Cabassous unicinctus. The sequence goes on along the minus strand of JAQZBX010009627.1, from coordinate 27,051 downwards.
GCACAACCCATGCTTTGGAAGAGCAGGAAGAACAATGAGACAACAAAACTCTCAGTGCTCCACTCAACAGCCAAACCAAAGAGCTGCTTTACCACCTGAATGCAAAGCTATAGCAGACACACACACAGGCACACAGCCCCCATTGTGAACAACAACCCATGGGGAAGCTGAAGTGCCCAAGGAGCACAGTGTGCAGCCTGAGGTGCTGCAGTCTTAGGGATGTGAGCCAGGTTGGGGATCCAGATGCTTACTGCCCCAAGCACAAGCCCTAATCTCTGTCTCACCATATCAAGCACTTCTCTATTTCTAGCTGATGTATACTTTTAGTGACATTTAAGCTATTCTCAGTGTGACAGCTCTAATATTGCATAAAGTTTCTGCCAATTAGAGCTTCTTTGTTCTTTTGAAATATTTTGAATTAAAAAGTAAAATTTGGTTCCAAACTGGTTCAACATTTAATTTTCAATGATGGATAATGCATTCAAATTATTTATATAGCATCTCAATCATTTAAATTTCTGGATGTTTTTTCAAAATGATTTTGAACTATATTATTTACTTTTGCGTTCAATTTTTTTTATTGTTAGTGAATTTAAAAATGTGTTTATAATATTAGGAACTCCTATCAGTCATTAATTCAAAAACCCTGGAAAATATGTTCCAGAAGCAAGTACAAATTTTCATTAAGCATTATGATGATGCTATATTTGGAAATGCTATCTAAGAAAAAATAAAATAATCACAATTCTGTTTCAAATACAAGATGGACAACATTTTAGTTTTGAGTAATTCACAATAATAAGGCAAATAATAAAAATACTGACTTTTTTATTGTACCATCTAACGTAACATACATAGTGAGAAGTTCACAAAACAAATTAGTATAGTTTAATGAATATGCAATAAATCTGTGAAATCTACTTAGGTAATAAAATAAAATATTGCCAGACTATTTTGTTCAGTAATTTTAGCTGTTTTATTAAGTAGGTATTTATATCCCAATAACCAAGCCCCACAATTACAGAGAGGCAAGTTGTTAAATACCATTTTTATTCAAATTTGCTCTAATTTGGGTAAGTGGACTGGGTATTTTTACTACGTAGTTAAACTTTGGTGAATGAGCAGTTTTCTCCAGCCCCTGAAGTGCTCATATAACTTTGTAAGCACTTAAAAAGATTATTTTCTTCCCAACTTCTCTCAGCATGGTCTGCAGTTTGTCTCTCTTTTCTGAGTAGGCACCATCTTATTTGCCTAGAAACAATCCATTAGTCTTCTTAGCTTGTGTATTTAGTGACAAAATCCACTTTTCCTTCTTGTCTAAATGAAAATTTTCCTCTTTCTAATTTGTCCCCACGATCTAACTTCTCATTTCTAATGTTCTGCCTGATGGAATTTTCCAGGTAGTCACAGATTTTGAAGCACAGTAAAACTGGTGTTTCTTGAATCTTAGTGAGTGAAGTGGCGCTTTCTTGTTTTGGTAATCAGGCCCACTAAATCTGAGGCATTGGTGATGTTGCTTTTTAATCTTTTGCCTTTGTCTGAGAAAAGCTGGCAGCCAGTGGTCCTGTCAGTGGCCATCTTGTGACCATAGTGGAAAACCTGGTTAGAATGGACCTCACATTGAGGATATAGGTCTAACATACGATGGAATACTATGCTGCAGTAAGAAGAAATGAAATTGGTGTACACATGATAACATGGATGAATCTTGAAGACATTATGCTAAGTGAAGACTCAAAAGGACAAATATTGCATGGTCTTATTAATAGGAACTAAATCTAAAGAATAAATGCATGGAGTTAAAACTGAGAGCATAGGTTATTAAGAGATAAGAGGAGGGTTGAGAAGAACTACTGATGCTTAACGTATGTAGAAGTTTTAATTAACTTGACTATAAAAGTGTGGAAATGGAAAGAGTTGATGGTAACACATTATAGTGAGTAGCAGCTGGTTTATAAATGGAATTGTGCCTGAAAAGGGTAGTCTGGGGATGTAAATGTCATTTGAAAGAAAGCTAGAGAATAATCTAGGGACTGAATAACACAGTGAACCCAGAGGTGGATAAGAACTGTGGTTTATGGTACAGATGCAGGAGTGTCCTTCTGTGAGCTAGAGCAGATGCACATCACTATTGCAGGGAGGTGGGAATATGAAGAAGCATGGGAGAAATACAACTGGAGTGACCTATGGACTGTGGTTAACAGCAATACTGTAATATTCTTGCATCAATGCCAAAGATCTACTATATTGATAATGGGAGGGGGGAGGTATGGAAAAAGTGTACCAAATGTATGCTATGGACATGGTGGTAATAGTCTGATAATATTATCTCTTAATCTGTAACAAATATTCCACCACGGTGTGGTGTGTTGGTGAAGGGGTGTTGTATGGTAATTTGACACAGATGCATGATTATTTTGTACGTTCACAACCTCTGTAATAAAAATATATTTTAAAAAGTCGGGTGGGTTGGGGGAAAAATACACCAAATGCAAGATATAGACTATAGTTATTAGTAATATTTTGACGATGCTCTTGTATAGTTTGTAACAAATGTATCACAACAAGGCAAGGTGTTAGTGGAGGGGTGATATATGGGAGCCCTGTATGGTTATGTATCTTTATTTTGTAAGTTTACAACTTTTACTATACACTTATTGTTTATGCATGTTCATGTATGAATGATATACTTCAATACAAAATATATTTTTAAAAAAGAAGGAATGAGAGAACCTAGGCCATGGTCATATCATCAAAATGCTTGGTCAGGCTTGACCTGAAACCTGGAAAACATTTGAACTTTATATTTAATGAAGAAATTACATCATTTTATTAAGCTATTTTTCCCCAAAGGCCTATTTTATTCACAGTAATTTGACTGGTTCTCTAACTGTGGCTATGAAATGTACAGCTATGGGAATATATTAGCTTATATTATATAGCATTACTCAGCAAAAGCAATGATTTACACTTATATGATATTATGATATCTTTTTTGCCTGAAAATAGATGAGAAGCAAAAATTCTTATTTACAGCCAGTAAAATATTCAAACAAGCAAATATAAATGGTTAAAAATAAAACATGATTTATAATGTTAAAGCTAAACCTGCTTTTGATACTCTATTTCCAAAGTTGTTGTTTTTTATTTTGGCTACCAGGGCTGGGAATTGAACCTGGGACTCTGTATGCGGGAAGCCGGCACTCAACCACTGAGCCACATCAGCTCCCCTAAGTTAGTTTTTTCATTTGTTTGCTTGTTTTTTGTTTTTTTGTTTTTTTTAGGAGGCAACAGGAACTGAACCCAGGACCTCTCATGTCGGAAGCAGGCACTCAACTGCTTGAGCCACATCTGCTCCCTCCAAAACTTCTTAAGGGCACTAGTCTACTCTGTTTCTAATTTACACTTTTAACATTACAGAATAACTTAAAACTTCACAGATTCAAAGTTTACCACATCAGATTTTTAAATGTGGTGATACTGGATGCAAAGAAAAGCAATTCCATTAATCTGTACCATTATATTATACTTATGATTCATTGGCTAGTTGTTATAGTTTACCCATTTTATATGAAAATGTTTATTTCTTCTTAATTGTTAAAACATATTTTCATTGAGTATAGAATTCTAGGTTGACAGTCATTTATTCTTCAGTAAATTAAAGGTGTTACTTCACTCTTCACCAATTTATATTGTTTTATAATGTCTGTTGTCATTTTTACATTCATTCTTATGTATGTCACATGTATGTCAAGTGGTCAAGTGACTTTTTTCCCCCTCTGGTTGACTTTAATATTTTCTACACATTTTCTTCATGTTTTCTCTGCATCGGCTTTGTATTAGTCAGGGTTTTCTCGGGAAACAGAATCAACAGGAGATATCTGTCAATAATATGAGATTTTATGAGTCTTTCTTGTGACAGTGGGGATGCACCAGTCCAGGTTCCACAGGCAGGCTGCAAACCAGGGGCTCTGATTAAAGTCCAATGAAAGGTCCTTGATGAGTTTCTGGGAGAAGTTGGCTGTCCAAAGATGAGCTGGGAAATTCTCTCTGAATGTTGAAATCGCTTCCCCTTTTAAGGCATTCAACTGATTGGATAAAAGTGTCACCCATTGCTGATGCAATCTCCCTGATTGATGCAGATATAATCAGCCATCCATACAGTAAACTCACTGGTGACCGAAGTCCATAAATACTCTTGTATTACAATTAGGCCAGTGTTTGCTTGACCAAACACCTGGACAGAGTTACCTGGCTGAGTTGACATATTAGCCTAACCATCACAGTCCACCCATTGTCAACTCGGCAACCATAAACATTACCTTAAACCATACTTAGTCTCTAAGTAAAAACAATTACAGACAAGCATACATATATATTTCCTCCTAACAGTGTCCAACTCACCTGTATATAACCGGAAACACATTTATTCCCTACAGAATAGGGTGCAAGTCCTTGGATAATATTCACTCTTAATCTTGACATCCTTAAATATTATGACATGAAATGAATAAAACTATTCATATGATAGGGGAAAAGATTGGGGAAGAAAACAAAGAAATTCGTTTTGTGTACATATACAATCATACTCATAATGAAACAAGGAAGAAAGATTCATGACTATTACAGTCCACGTTTCTGTAACAGGTCATGTGGTTGAAGTTCATATTTATCACTACCTTCTTCCACTACCCATTCTATGTTCCGGTTACCCTCAGCAAGCACTTCAGCTGGCCATGGTTCTTTGCCTGGTGGGGTGACCCAAACTTTCATTCCCGAAGATTCTGGGCCATTGTTAGTCCTGCTTGGATTGGTTTGTTGCAATTTTCCATTGACTTTAATCACAGGGCATGGCAGTACTAAGAGATGCCCTAGAGGATCTCCTGTATTCCAGGCAAACTCTTCTTTACCCCCATTATATAGATGTAGTAAAATTTCCCCTTGATAGTAAGGATCAATCACCCCAGCCAGTACAGTAATTCCCTTCTTTGGCTGTTGATTTACACGTAAGAGGAGCCCAAAGTGGCCAGGTGGCAGTCTTAACTTCCAGTTCAGTGGAATCATTGTTCTGTTCCCTGGTGGTAGCACTCCTCCTTTTGGGACTAAAACCTGTAGACCAGCAGAGCTTAAGGTTGCAGGGACAGGAAGCAAAAATTTTCCTAGTGGGTCACCAGAGGTAATAGTGAGTGTGCCACTCCCATTTTCACCCCTTGATTCCTGGACCCATGAATCCTGGTTATGGCAGAAACAACACCACAGAGTGGATGTTGATTTAGAACATACACAGCATCCTGGAGAACATTGCCCCAGCCCTGCAAGGTATTACCACCTAGTTGGTGCCGTAATTGAGTCTTCAAAAGGCCATCCCACCGTTCTATTAATTCAGCTGTTTCAGGGTGATGGGGAACATGGTAAGACCAGTGAATTCCATGGGCATGTGCCCATTCCCACACATCATTTGCTGTGAAATGGGTTCCTTGATCAGAAGCAATGCTGTGTGGAATGCCATGGCGGTAGATAAGACATTCGATAAGCCCATGTATGGTAGTTTTGGAAGAAGCATTGCATGCAGGAAATGTAAACCCATATCCAGAATATGTGTCTATTCCATTTAAAACAAATTGCTGCCCCTTCCATGGTGGAAGTGTCCCAATGTAGTCAACCTGCCATGCCACTGGGTAGCAGGCTGGTCACCTCGGGGTATGGTGCCATATCGGGGGCTGAATGTGGGTCTCTGCTGCAGATTGGGCATTCAGCAGTGGCTGTAGCTAAGTCAACTTTGTTGAGAGGAAGTCCACGTTGCTGAGCCCATGCATAACCTCCATCCCTACCTCCATGGCCACTTTGTTCATGAGCCCATTGGGCAATGACAGGAGTAGCTGGGGAAAGAGGCTGAGCATTAGCCACAGAGCGGGTCATCTTATCCTCTTGATTATTAAATTCTTCCTCTGCTGAAGTCACCCTCTGGTGAGCATTCACATGGGACACAAATATGTTCATGTTTTTTACCCACTCAGAAATGTCTATCCACATACCTCTTCCCGAGACCTCCTTGTCACCAATTTTCCAATCATGTTCCTTCCAAGTCCCTGACCATCCAGCCAAACCATTGGCAACAGCCCATGCATCAGTGTACAAACGCACTCTGGCCATTTCTTCTTCCAAGCAAAATGAACAACCAGGTGCACTGCATGAAGTTCTGCCCACTGAGAGGATTTGCCCTCACCGCTATCATTCAAGGATGTCCCAGAAAAGGGCTGCAGTGCTGCAGCTGTTCACTTTCGGGTGGTACCTGCATATCGTGCAGAACCATCTGTAAACCAGGCCCGAGTTTTCTCATCCTCAGTCAACTGATTGTAAGGGACTCCCCAAGAGGCCAAAGCTGTGGGCTGGGAAAGAGAAGGTAACATGGCAGGGGTGATGACCATGGGCATTTGGGCTACTTCCTCATGTAACTTACTTGTGCCTTCAGGGCCCGCTCGAGCCCTATCTCGTATATACAACTTCCACTTTATTATGGAGTGCTGCTGTGAATGCCCAAATTTATGGTTTGGTGGATCAGACAATACGCAGCTCATGATAGGCAACTCAGTTCTCATGGTAACTTGATGGCCCATGATTAAGCATTCAGTCTCTACTAAGGCCCAGTAGCAAGCCAAAAGCTGTTTCTCAAAAGGGGAGTAGTTATCTGCAGAGGATGGCAAGGCTTTGCTCCAAAATCCTAAGGGTCTGTGTTGTGATTCCCCTATAGGGGCCTGCGAAAGGCTCCAGACAGCACCTCTATTTGACACTGAAACTTCCAGCACCATTGGATCTGCTGAATCATATGGTCCAAGTGGTAGTGCAGCTTGCACAGCAGCCTGAAACTGTCGCAGGGCCTCCTCTTGTTCCGGCCCCCAATCAAAACTAGCAGATTTTCTGGTGACCCGGTAAATGGGCTGGAGTAGCACACCCAAATGAGGAATGTGTTTTCTCCAAAATCCAAAGAGGCCAACTAAGCATTGTGCCTCTTTTTTGGTAGTAGGAGGGGCCAGATGCAACAGCTTATCCTTTACTTTAGAAGGGATATTTCAACATGCCCTACACCACTGGACACCTAGAAATTTCACTGAAGTGGAAGGCCCCTGTATTTTTGTTGGATTTATCTCCCATCCTCTCTCACGCAAATGCTTTACCAATAAGTCTAGAGGTTTTGCTACTTCTTGCTCAGTAGGTCCTATCAACATGATATCATCAATATAATGGACCAGTGTGATGTCTCATGGGAGGGAGAGATGATCAAGGTCCCTGTGAACAATATTATGACATAGGGCTAGAGAGTTGATATACCCCTGGGGCAGGAGAATAAAAGTATACTGCTGGCCTTGCCAGCTGAAAGCAAACTGTTTCTGGTGGTTCTTACTAATGGCAATTGAGAAAAAAGAGTTTGCCAGATTAACAGCTGCATACCAGGTACCAGAGTAAGTGTTGATTTGCTCAAGCAATGATACCACAACTGGGACAACAGCTGCAATTGGAGTCACCACCTGGTTAAGTTTACGATAATCTTTTGTCATCCTCCAAGATCTGTTTTCTGCACAGGCCAAATAAGAGAGTTGAATGGGGATGTGGTGGGAATCACCACCCCTGCATCCTTCAAATTCTTAATGGTGGCACTAATCTCTGCAATCCCTCCAGGAATCCAGTATTGCCTTTGATTTACTATTTTGATAGATAGGGGCAGTTCTAGTGGCTTCCACTTGGCCTTTCCAACCATAATAGCCCTCACTCCAAAAGTCAGGGATCCATGTAGGGTTTCTGCCAGTTACTGAGTATGTCTGTTCCAATTATGCATTCTGGAACTGGGGAAATAATCACAGAATGGGTCCAGGGGCCCACAGGACCTATTGTAAGACAGACCTGAGCTAAAACTCCATCAATCACCTGACCTCCATAAGGCCCTACTCTAACTGGTGGACCACAGTGACGTTTTGGGTCTCCTGGAATTAATGTCACTTCTGAGCCAGTGTCTAATAATCCCCTAAATGTCTGATCATTTCCTTTTCCCCAATGCACAGTTATTTTAGCAAAAGGCCGTTGATCTCCCTGGGGAAAGGCAGAAAGAAGATTAACAGTATAAATTTTTGGCAGTTTAACAGGTTCCTTCCCCAAGGGAACCTGGCCTGCTCCTCATTCAGGGGGCTCTGGGTCTGTAAACTGTCTCAAGTCTGGAAATTGATTAAGGTGCCATGAATCTCTGTGTCTGTAATTTGAGTTAGGGTTTTGTTCACTTGACCTAGATCTCTTCTGCTTATACAGATCCAGAAGAAATTTAGTAGACTGCCCATGTATTTCACTTCTAGGTATCCATGATCTATTAGCCAACGCCATAACTCCATGCGACTCAGACTATTCTGTGTGCTGCTTTGAATCTGCCTTTCATTGTGGTAGCCACGCCCACCTTGCCTTTGGCGATTAACTGCTGATATTTGACTTTTACCGGACTGAGATCCGATCATCCCCATAATGTTTAAGGATTCCAATTCCATTACAGCCCTCCCTACAGTAATATCTGGACTACAGAGAAGAGCAACCACAGAGCTCTTCAGAGAAGATGGCGTTAGTCTTACAAATTTATTCCTCACAGTCCTGGTTAAAGGTGTGTCCTCTGGACATTCCTGGGGAGGGTGGGCAGGTCTCAAATGGTAAATCCATTCTAGCATTTCAATGTCTCTAAGCCTTTGAATCCCCTCATCTACTGTATACCAGGGCAAATCGGGCATCTCAACTTCAGACATACTAGGCCATCTTTCGGTTCATGTTTCAGTCAGTCTCCCAAAGTATTAGAGCCCTTTCTAACCCCTCAAGCTACAGCGTTGAATCCAGAATTTCTGCTTAGTGGGCCCATATCAATAAATTCAGCCTGATCCAACTTTATATTCCTTCCACCATTATCCCATACCCTTATTCCCACACATATTCCCCTGATATCTGTCTATATAAGTGGGAAAACTCATGCAGTTCTTTGGGAGTATAGTGTACTTCCTCATGGGTCATACTTTGTATTTCACCTTTGGGGGCTTGTTATGATTTTAGTCTAGTAATAGGTCTTGAAGACAAGAGGAGTGGGGGGTGGGGGTAAGGAGAAGGAGTAGAAATGTCTTGCAAGCTACTGACCTCAGGGCATTCCTTTGCATTTTCTTCTGTTAAGACAGGATTAATCTCTTCAGGCAGGGGTTGGAAAGGAGATTCCTCAGGACAGACTGGATTTTGAGCAGTGCATGCCGGAGTTTGGCTGGTACCTGCCTCAGGGCTGGGAGGAGGTCCAGACTCCCTGGGGCAGGCCAGAGGCTGGGCAGTGCAGGCTTCAGTTTGGCTGGTACCCACCTCAGGGCTGGAAGGAGGTCCAGACTCTCTGGGGCAGGCTGGAGGCTGGATAATACAAGGTTGACAAGGTGTGGTCTCCACAGGGCAGGCCATTGCAGGTTTATCTGCTAAAGTCTCAGCAGAATTTAGGGTTCCAGTGTCCCCACCAATATTATCATCATCCCATATGTCTCCATCCGAATCTTCAGGGTTCCAATCCTTTCCAATCAATGCCTTCACTTTAATTGCAGAAACCCTGTGGGGTTGAGATTTTTGTTTCCTCTGAAATTCTGCTACTCGATCAATGAGAGTCTAGGTTTGATTTTCAGATATTTCAAGTCTGTGGCTACAGGAGACAAGATTTTCTTTCAGGGCACACATAGCAACATTCACATCATTCATGTGGCATTTAAGTTTCAAATTTGAACGCTTTAGCTCATCTCTTTCTTTTGTAACTGTATCCAGAGTATCTAGGAGGAGCCAGCCAACATCATTATACCTTTTGACTCCACAAAATTCTGTTAAGGTATTAAATACACTCTCACCCAGATCCTTGCTTCTTATCAGTGTGGAAGTAGGGGAATCCAGTGACGCTATTTTGCATATCTCTATTGCCAGCTCATGCCATGGACTGTTAGCAATCTCTTCATTATTGGAAAGGGTGTCATTAGTAACTGTGAGTCCAATTGGAGTAGAAAGCCAATTGAAAAACTTCCAGAACCCCTCAGACATCCCATGTTTAAGACTCGGTTCCTCAAGAACCACTCCTGGTACCAAGCTGTATTGTTTAGGGTTCTCTTGGGAAACAGAATCAACAGGAGATAATCTGTAAATAATATGAGATTTTATGAGTCTCCCACGCAACCATGGGAATGAACAAGTCCAGGTTCCACAGGCAGGCTGCAAACCAGGGGCTCCGATTAAAGTCCAATGGAAGGTCCTTGATGAGTTTCTGGGAGAAGTTGGCTGTCCAAAGACAAGCTGGGAAATTCTCTCTGAATGTTGAAATCACTTCCCCTTTTAAGGCATTCAACTGATTGGATAAAATCTTCTCACCCAATGCTGATGCAATCTCCCTGATTGATGCAGATGTAATCAGCCATCCACACAGTAAACTCACTGGTGACTGAAGTCCATAAATGCTCATGTATTACAATTAGGCCAGTGCTTGCTTGACCAAACACCTGGACATAATTACCTGGCCAAGCTGACACATTAGCCTAGCCATCACAAACCTCTTTGAGATTCTTAAATTTGTAGGTTTGTAATTTTAACAAATTTCAAAAAATTTGGCCATCACTTATTCAATTATTTTTTTCTGATTCTCTCCTTCATTGGGATTCCAATTATCCAAGTATCAGACCACCTGAAGTTGTGCCATAGTTCAGTAATGCTCTGTTCAATTTTTTGTATTTTTATTATTTGTGTTTCCATTGTTATTCCTTGAATTTCAGTATTTTTTTTCTTCTGGGTCCAATCTGATCTTAATACCAATCACTGTATTTTTTATTATACATGTGGAATTTTTCACATCTTGAAATTCTAATTTGGATTTTATATCTCTTTCATATATTTACTCAGCATGCTACTTCTTTCCTCTACCTCCTTAAACAAATGGGATATGTTGATAATAGGTGCTTTACTGTCCTGATATAGTAACTTTAGCATACGTGTTATTTCTTTGTGTTTTTCTACAAATTGCTATTTTCTTTTTTATGGGTTGGATTGCCCTACTTTGCTCATTTGATTTTAACTTAATTTCATGATCCTTTATTTTTTTTTTTTTATTTGAGACATCAAATTAGCCATATAATTAAGTTTAAATTACTCACATTGAAATTTGCTTTTGTCCTATTTGGGGATTTAGATGACTGAGAATGTAGGGGATCAATCTGCATCAAAGATGAGTCTTAGACACTGCCTGATGTCTAAGCAGGTTTATTTAAGTAGCAGCTCACAAAAGTAAGAGCGGGAGCATGTTGGTGTCATGGGTACTTTACAGTCAGAGGTTGTGAAACCAACTGACCAGGAAAGTCTCCGTCTGGAGGTGACACTCAGAATTTGGAAAGACCCTCTGTTTCTTATACTGTATTTCGTCTACTTGTAGTTACAGAGACAGAGACCCTCTTGGTCAGTCAGTTGTCCATCCCTTAGATGGTAAACTGTCCATGACACAATATGTTTTTTTAGTTATTTTTATAAGAGCACTGTTTAAATAAATCTGTTTAAATGTTAGGTAGTGCCTAAGACTCATCTTTGATGTTGATTGAATCAAGGAAAAATGTCACCCCTGGACTCTGTCCCCCAAAGCCTCAAACACAACAATGTGTTGGGCCTTCTTGGCTGACATGGGATCCCTGAGAGTGAGGAGTTTTAGGCAGAATGGCTGTAGGGTTTTTTGACTTTATTTTTTAATGCAGCTCAGAAATTTAATGGAGTTGGCAGGCATCTGTATTTTGTGACAAGTGATTGCCCATCTCTGCTGGGTCAAGAGGTTGATGGTCAATGTGAGGGCTCATTGTGTTTCATCTTTTTGTATACTGGCCAAGAGTTTGTTACTTGGCCTTGGTAAGGTTGCGGTAATTAATGGTCAGCCTCTATTTTTACCCACACCTTAAGTAAAGGCCAAACTGGTGAGTTAAAATGTGAGATGGTGGGTTTTAGAGTACCCGCCTCTATCATGTCATGAATATTGTGCATATTTTTTGAATTAATATTATGGAGGGCTTGGGGGCTCTTTATGGCTCTCAGTGGGCACACTCAATTGTCTTCTCAAAGGATTGGGCTTGGTCTGTGTGGAGAACCCGTGAGTCATATCATCCATATTATTGATAGGAAATGGCAGCAGGAAGATGCGCAGCTGTAACATCTGGCTGTGGGAAGAGGATAGGTGTTATCTTCATGGTGACCATGGCAACTGTCTCAGATGTTGCCCCTCCCAGTCCATCAATGGACAGTGTAGGGCCGGTGCTTTGCGCTGGTGAAGACCATGTACTGTCTAATAAGGCCATGTAATTTTGTGGGTTTTGGGATCCCCAAAATAACATGAGCTTGGTACACATGGAATTTTCATCTGTGGCAAGCATCTGGGGATGATGCAGGATCTGTAGGGCAAGGTATTATTTAGTCTGGTAAATACCTTCGAGTAGAACAACTTTGTAAGAAATTACCAAATTGTTTTCCAAATTGTCTGTATCATTTTGCATTCCCTCTGGTTTTGCGTGAGAATTCCAGTTGCTCTACATTCTTACTAGTACTAGATGTCAGTTTTTAAATTTTATTTTATTTAAAATTTTATCCATTCTAATAGATTTGTAATGTTATCTCATTGTAGTTTTAATCTGTTTTTTCCTACTGAAAAATGATATTGAGTATCTTTACATGTGTTTATTTGCGATCCTTTGTCTTTTTGTTAAATGGTTTATTCCCATGTTGCTCATTTTTTTATTGGATTGTTTGTCTTCTTATTGTCTAGTTTTAAGTTTTCTTCTTATTTTCTGGATGTAGGTAATTCATTGGATATATGATTTCAAATATTTTTCTCCCAATGTGTGGCTTGTATATTTTTTCTTTTTTAAAACTTTTCTATTTAAAGAAGCTTTAGATTACATAAATGTTACATAAAAAACATAGGGGATTTCATATTCCCCACCCCCACATTAACAACATTCTTCATTAATGTGGTACATTTGTTACAATTGGTGAACACATATTGAAGCATTGCTACTAACGGTGGACTAGAGTTTACGTTATAGTTTACACTCTAATGGAATATTACTCAGCTATAAGAAAGAATGCAGTATTAACACATGAGATAACACGGATGAATCTTGAAGACCTTACGTTCTTTCTTTTATTATCTTTCTCACAGAGGAATAGGGTTTAATTTTGATAACCTCTAATTTAACATATTTTTTGATTGATGGATTGTGATTTTGGTGTCTTATCTCCCAAATCTTTGCCAAACCCTATGCCACAAAGATTTTCCCATTTGTTCTCTTCCAAATGTCTTACAGATTTATGTTTTACGTTTACATCTATGATTCACTTACATATTATTAGAGAAGTTGTATTATTTCAGAAAAATCGTTCTGTAACTCTGGAGTTGCCATATAACTCTCACCTCCACACACGGTTTTCCCTATTAACACTTCACTGTAATGACATTAGATGAAACAATATTATTAAAATTATACCATTAATTATGACATAGTTTATATTAGGGTTCACTGTTTGTATTCTAAAGTTAAGTTTTGTATTTACAATTTTTGAAAATTCTGCTAACATATGTACAAGCCAAAGTTTCCAATTTATCTACTTTCACATGTAAAATTCAGTGGTGTTACTATGTTCACAATGTTGTGCTACCATCCCCACAGTCCATTCCCAAAATTTTCCATCTCCCCAAACTGAAATTCTATACAAATTAAGCATTAATTCCCCATTTTCTATCCCCAGCCTGGTCCCGGGTAGCCTGTATTCTAGTTTCTGGCTCTATGAATTTGTTTATTCTAATGATTTCACATAAGTTAGATCATACAATATTTTCCTTCTGTGTTTGGTTTATTTTACTCAACATAATATCTTTAAGGTTCATCCATTTTGTTACATGTACCAGATCTTCATTCCTTTTAATAACAAAATATCATTCCATTTTATGTATACACCACATTTTATTTATCCATTCATCTGTTGATGTACACTTGGGTTGTTTTCACCTTTTGGCTATTTTGAATACTGTTTCTATGATACCTGCTTTCAAATGGTTTTGTTACATACCTAGAAGGGGCATTACTGGGTAATATGGTCATCCTAAGTTTAAGTTTCTGAAGAACTTGCTAAAATATTTTTCATAAATGGTTGTATCATTTTACATTCTCACCAACAATTAATTTGTATTCCTCTCCAACATTCAACATTTAGTAGCAGCCATTTTAGAGGGTGTTGAAATAGTATCTCATTGTGGATTGAATCTGCCTTTTTCTTACGGCTAAGTATGATGTGCATCTTTTTATGTGCCTACTGGTCATTTGTATTTCCGTGTAAGACTTTACCATTTTTCAATTGGGTATTTGTCTTTTTGTGGTTGAGTTGTAGGATTTGTTTATATATTCCATATATTAATTCTAATAGGATATGTGGTTGCCAAATATATTCTTCCATTCTGTAGTTTTACTTTTTACCTTAATTCATTACGAAGTCCTTTGATGCAAAAAAGGCTTATATTTTTATAAGGTCCATTAATCTATTTTTTGTTGTTCCTCTTGCTATTGGTATTAAGTTTAAGAAATCATTGCTTAACACAAGTCCTGATGATGCTTCCTTATGTTTCCTTCTAGAGTTTTATAGTTTGGTTTTTATATGTAGGCCTTTGATCCATTTTGAATTAATTTGTATATGGTATGAGGTAGGGGTATGTATGTCTTCATTCTTTTGCTAAAGAGTACCCAGTTTTCTTAGCATCATTTAGTGAAGAAACTATTCTTTCCATATTGATAGACTTGGCACCTTTGTCAAAAATCAATTGGCCGTAGAGGTGTGGGTTTATTTCTGAACTACTAATTTTATTCCATTGGTGCATGATTCATTTTTAATGGTGAAATAAGTATAGAAGTAGTTGTTTTGTTGCTCTTTTTCTCCTCCACCCCTTTCCCTTCTCTTCTTTCTCTTTCTTTTCCCTCCTCCTTCTTCTTGTTTTTATGGATACCTAGTTGTTCCAGTCACACTGTTTTAGGAGCATGTCATTTTGCCATTGAATTGCCTTTGTACTTTTGTCAAAATTAACTGAATCTGTATGTGGGTTGGCTTATGGACTCTGTATTCTATCTATCTTTTTGCCAATACCACACTCTCTTAATTATTGTAAAATTATAATAAGTCTTAAAATCAGATGGTGTGAGTCCTCCAACTTTGTTCTTTTGGTGAATTGTTTTGGGTCTTTTTGTTCCTTTGGCTTTTCATGCAAATTTGAGAATCAGCTTCATACAAAACATCCTGCTATGAATTTAAAGTAATTGCATGGCACATGTGCATCAGTTTAGAGCGGATGGTTATGCTAACAATAGTGAATCTGCCAATCCATATACGTAGTTTATCTTCTCATTTATATAAGTCTTCTTTAATTTCTTTCATAAACATTTTGCAGTCTGCAGTGTATAGTTCAACCACATATTTTAATTCGATTTATACCTAAATCTAATTGGTGATGTTGCAATGGTATTGCTTTTTAAATATTTAAATTTCCATTTTGCATTGCTAGCATATAGGAATATCATTGACACTACATTCTGTACCTTTGCTTTACTCATTTATTACAATAAGGATTTTTAGGTTAGTTGGGATTCTCTTCATAGGCAATCATTTTGTTTGCTGTTAGATATAATCTTATTTCTTCTTTTCCTATCCCTTTGCCATTTATTTTTCTTGCCTTATAGTTTATGACCTCTGGCAAAAAACACTATATCCTTATATTGGAAATCCTTACTTTGTTTCTGATCTTCATGTGAAGGAGTCAGTCTTTCCCTTTAAATTTCAAATTACCTGTTGAAGTTTGTAGAGGTGCTTTTTAGGTGAATAACACTGATTTATATTGAGAAATTAACCCAGTTTTTCATTCCTGAGATTTACTTTATTTCTCATTATGTGTAATTCTTTTTCAATATTAGTAGATTCAATTTGCATAATTTGTTAAAATTTTTGAGTTTACATTCATGAAGGGTATTGGTCTCAGTTTTCCTTTCCTTTAACTGCATTGTCTGCTTTTGATATCAGAATAATTCTTGCATCATAGAATTACAATTTTTCCCTCCTCTTTAATTTTTGAAGGATTTTGTGTAAAATTGGTATTATTTCTTCTGTAAATGTTTGGTGGAATTTCACAGTAATATTGTTTGGGCTTGAAGTTTTCTTTGTGGGAGACTTTATAACTGAAAGTTCAATTTCTTTAATAGTTATATGACCATCCTGGTTACCTATTTCTTCCTAAGTGAGCTTTGTGTATTTCAGTGTGTATGACAGGATTATTGGCATACATTCGTTTTATTATACACCCTTAATTTCCTTCTAATGCCATAGGATCAGTAGCAATGTCCTCTCATATTTTTCATATTGATAATTTGTCTTTGCTCATTTTTTATCTGAGCAGTCTAGCTAGAGGATTATCACTTCTGTTTATCTTAAAATATAGGTTTCTTATTTATTGTTTTTATATAATATATTTCTGTTTCATATTTTATTGCTTTCTGCTGTCATCTTTATATTTCCGTTTTTCTACTTATTTTGGGTTTAAACATGCAGTTCTTTACGCAGTTTCATAAGATGAAAGCTTGAGTACTTGATTTGAGACCTCTCTTTTCCAATCAAAGCACTTAGCAGCCACAAATTTCCCTATTAGCCCTTAATTAACTATATTACAAATATTTTCATATGTTCTATTGACAGCTTTACTGACTACAAAATACTTGATTATTTCTTTTTATAGATTTCACTATTTTTTCATATTAGAGTATAAAATATTAAATTTCATCATTTATGATTACTTTGTTATGTCCAAATTAACCCTGACATAAACTTTGACATTTAAAAACACAAAGAACATACTGATTGTTCAACTACTTTTTTACATATACTTTAATTCTCATACAGTGCTCATAATTAGGAGATACTGTATGTACATTACCCTGTCATATTATGCTTATTTATCTAAAGTTTGGAGGATAGAAAAATGTCAACATATTTTCATTGAAATTCCATCTCCAGAAACTGCCCATGGACATATTAAAACACTGTTCCTTCTAACTATAAACTTGTAGTACATTCTTCTGTGAAATGTATAATTATAGTCACATAACAATAGTTATGACAAGGCAATAATATCATTTCAAAAAAGGATGGCAACAAATGAGACCAAAAGTTGAACAGAAGAGACCAGAGCATATAATATTCATTTGAGAACATCACATAAACTTAGATGTTTTCCATTTTCCAGGTGGAAAGAACATGCACAAAGCTTTTTAGCAGACAATTGTCAGGACTGCATGGAAAACTGGCTAATGTGCACAAATATGTTGAAAGAAGATCAATGCCACTGAGGGAAAAAAAGCTGTGTTCATTATCTTTTGGGTCTGTCTTGAGGGGCCACCCTGCCATAAGAACAAACAAATCACAATGGACCACCCAAAAGCTGGCACAGACTCAGGGAAGTCAGTAGGTAGTCACCTATTATCTTTTAAGATAACAATTTCATTGAGATATAATTCAAATGCTATACAGTCCACCCATTTAAAATATAAACCCAATGATTTTTAATATATTCACAGAGTTGTGGAACTCTCCCCAAATAAAAAAGATGGAAAGAAACAATACAGAAGGGATATTTCCCTTCAGAGACAAGATGGTATGGATATGGAGTTTCTCTTTAGCTCTGCCATGGGGAGGTACCATCCCTAGAGGGCAGTGAATACTTGAGAAAAATACTAAGTCCCTAAAGAACTAAAGACATAATATGGTCCAGGATGTAAACACAATCCCCTTATTTCCTCATTACATGCAGAATCTGCACCCTGAAGAAGAGACTAAGCAAGATTTTCACTGCTTTATAACCAAATGCATTATGTAATTGAACTTGTTTAGATCTTTTGGACTTATCAAGTGGCAAATGAGATCATATTAAACAAAGCTTTTGTTTTCTCTGTGCTGCTTGAGAGAACTCAAAGTTAAAACGACAAATTGTGATCTCTAGCACCAAAGGATTTCCAGATATTAGAAATTATCTAGTCTATGTCCTCTTAATGTCAAAGGACCACTCTCAGAGCTTCAAATTACCCTTCCAGGAACACAAGGGAGAATAAGAGAGATCAGGAAGTACAAAGGTTTTCTTGTGTAAGGAGGGTGAGTTTCTGAATTTTATTCTTATTATATCTGCCTTATTTTGAAATGGAATTACAGGGATTGAAGATATGCCACTTTCAACCTCATTTTATGTAGTCCTAACACTCAAGTGAAAATAGTGGAAAAATCTGTTTCGGGGGTAGCAGCAGATCATGTTCAGAAAAATTAGGAGCCTCAGGGTTCCTGTATCCCAGAGAGTAAGTTCCCTCTCTATAGAGGGAACTCTCTCTTTTGTAGATTTACAGCTTTTACTCTGTGACTTGGGTCAATACTTATCCTTTCCTAGAATCTGGTTTCTTAGTTTGTATTCTGGTAATTGTTCATAGTTTCAACTCTATGAGGGTCTGTCTATTCTATATGAGAAGCCATGAGAGGAAGATTCTGTCCTCATCCATCTTTATTTTCTCTTTTCTCCTTTTGTATTTTTTCTCAGAAATTATGTTTTCATGTGTTAGCTGTAGTCTTCACATGTTGTTTGAGTTGTAGGTAATCTTTATTATATTTAGCTATAAGGACTATAATACTGGTCAATCTGTGTTACTTAGTATCAGGAGACAGACAAATTCTATGGGTTCTTGTCAAAGTCTCAGTATACACTCTATTGGAGGAGATAAAGTGGGAAGACATGGATTGCCTCTAATCAAACCCTTTTGCTTTTCCCATAGAAACCCCAGAAAAGAATGGCTCCTGGAAATGGCTCTTTTGTGACTGAATTCATACTGGTGGGGTTAACAGAACACCCAGAGCTCCAGCTCCCCCTTTTTTTCCTGTTTCTAGCAATGTATATGTTCACCGTGCTGGGAAACTTGGGCTTGATAACTCTAATTGGGCTGAATTCCCACCTTCACAACCCCATGTACTTTTTCCTCTTTAACTTGTCCTTCATTGACCTCTCTTATTCTTCTGTTTTCACCCCCAAAATGCTGCTCAACTTTTTATCAAAGAAGAATCTTATCTCCTACCAAGGATGCATGTCGCAGTTTTTCTTCTTCTGTTTTTTTGCCATCTCTGAGTGCTATGTGCTGACATCAATGGCCTATGATCGCTATGTGGCCATCTGTAAGCCACTCTTGTATAACATTGCCATGTCCCCTAAAGTGTGCTCCAACCTTATATTTGGTTCATACTTGATGGCATTTTCTAGTGCTATGGCCCACACCGGATGCATGCTAAGACTGACCTTCTGTGATGCCAACACCATCAACCATTATTTCTGTGACATCCTCCCTCTGCTCCAGCTCTCCTGCACGAGCACCTATGTCAATGAGCTGGTATTGTTCATTGTAGCAAGCATCAATATCTTTGTGCCCAGTATCACCATCTTTACCTCTTATGGTTTCATTCTCTGCAACATCCTCCACATCAGTTCCACTGAGGGCAGGTCCAAAGCCTTCAGTACCTGCAGTTCCCACATAATTGCTGTTTCTCTGTTCTTTGGATCATTTTCATTTATGTATCTCCAGCCGTCTTCTGACTTGTCTATTGATGAAGGAAAAATTTCTTCTGTCTTTTACACCATTGTGGTTCCTATGATGAACCCCTTAATCTAAGCCTGAGGAACAAAGATGTTAAACTTGCCCTGAGAAAAACCCTGAGTAGGAGAAAGTTTCAGTAATAAATAGGATCTCATATGCAGGTAATCTCAAGACAAGTAGATTCTGAATTACAATAATTCAGAATAATTACAATATATTTGGTGGCAGTCTTCCTATCCTCTTTCTTTCTTATCATGATGAAGGAAATTTGAGCCTTCTCTCGATAATTTATTTCTACTTTTTTTATGAGTGTGTGGTCTTTTCTTCAACATTTGCACAATTTTTTCTTCTCACCTTTTTCTTTTTTGAGAATAATATATTTAAGGAAATAATTTACTATATGTTATTTCATTATCAGTTTGAACTTTCATTTTTTCCCCTCCTTTAATCAGATTATTGGTTCTGCAGTGATGGAAAAAAGTAATACCAGGGTGACATTTTGTCATTGGAGCACCCTTGCCTGCCAGTTGGAATGTGCCATTGCAAGAATGAATCAAACAATACATTGTGTTTCTTGTCTTTCCATTGTGCTGTAAGCAGGTTTATTGTACCTTCAAATGCCAGTTTTTCACCGAGATATAAGGTTCCATAAAGAGTGTTGACGAAAGAAGTAACTGGGAGACCTTCTGTAAAGCAAGAAGGAAGTTTCATTGAGCAAGAGCAGCATGCTCGTGGAGCAGCACCAATTGGGGGTTTCTGCTGCTCAAAGGGTTAAGCTGTAGAAGCACCTTCTGTGGCTCTTCAGGTGTGAGGGGGTGAGGAGTGAAGAATTGAATGGGTGAATTAGGGCAGAGTGTCCTTGGGCAGTGGGCTAATCAGGACACTGCTGGAGCAGGGTGTTTCTGCAGATCTGTGACATCTGGTAACTGCTAGCAGACTCTTTATCGCCAGCCTTGACTTGCTGGCCACAGTTTACAGGGTGGAGGTCTTTGTTGCTACCACAAAGGATCATTGGTATGTCAGCTTAGTTGAGTTGGCCTCTGTTTACTTCATAGGTCCCCTGGATAAAATGAAAGCTCAAGCAAATAAAGGGGGCTAGTAAAGTTATTTACCATTCCATTTTTACAAGACTATCAGGAACAAACCCTTTTGTAGATATAATATTATGCACTGTGGTCTTTTTCAATGCTTTGTTTTTGTTTACACTCAAACAAATATAAAATAGATGGTCAATACATGTTTATTGCTTGGAGAGGGAAGTGAAACCCAATGAGGTTAATGATTCTTTTAAAGTTTTGCAACTTCTCAGTAAAAAAACTTACAGTACATTCTAGATTCCTTGTTTCAAGTCTCTTGCTCTTACTAGTATATTTTGCTTCTGTTTTATTTTAATCTTTTTATTTCAGTAGGCATGCAGTGAGAACATATTTCTGTTTTGAAATTGACTATGCTTTGTTCAGGAGGGTACATGAATTTCTCTCTGGGATACATATTTTTTTAAATCAATTTTAATGATATGTATTAATAAAGCATACAATTCCTCCAAGGTGTACAATCAGTGGTATTTGTTATAATCACATAGTTGTGCATTCATCGCTTCAATCATTATTATTTTCATTA
This sequence comes from Cabassous unicinctus, assembly GCA_029593785.1. Lineage (NCBI taxonomy): Eukaryota > Metazoa > Chordata > Mammalia > Cingulata > Chlamyphoridae > Cabassous > Cabassous unicinctus. The sequence goes on along the minus strand of JAQZBX010009627.1, from coordinate 5,722 downwards.
TTTCAATTTTAATAATAATAAACAAAAAAACACACAAAAAACAAACCAGAAAATTCCTCACCTCTCAATAACTCTGTGCTTCCCCCACTGTACATAGCTGCTGTTTCTAGCTATTCTAGCCAAAGTATATTTTCAATGGCTTTTAGTATAATCACAATGTTGTACATTCATCATCTTAAAAATTCTAGAACAATTTCATTATTCCAAAAAGAAAGACTGGGTGTGGATATTTTTGCTTATGAAAACTGTTTGAGGTTCCTTTTGTGGGAATGAGGAGGTTAGTAGGGTTGGTATAGTTTAGAGATCATTGGCTCAAAGACAAAACTGACAGATTTTGCAAAATAAAATACAATGAATTTGTAATGTTAGCTGGTGCCAAATTCCAGAGAATATGGGGATGGGAGAGAAAAGATACCCGCAATGTTATTAGGCTAAGACACAAAGAGACACACTGTCAATAGTAAGAGGTACTTGGGTGTCAATGTTCAGTGAGGGTTTAGAAACTGTATATCATCCTGATTCTTATCCAGTTATAGCGTTCTGTCATTATCCTCTGCTGTCCGTAAAACTGTGAGAAAACTTATACTTCATAATTACTGTAGTGGTGTTTTGGGAATGAAGGAGAAAAAGCTCAGGTTACATTTTTTAGGAATCAGGTAGAGAGAGGACAGCAAATTCAGGAGTAAAAACTAAAGAATGAGCAGTGAAACTCAGTTGAATTTAGAAAGTATAATGATGGGAACCTGAAACCCAATATTAACTTCTGCCTTCTTCTTTTAGGGGAACCCCTGGAAATACTGGAGATCAAAGGATATCTCCTGGTAGGATGATATTTTTGGTTATTTAATATTAGGGAAACGTTAAAGCCATAGAGCCAATGAACCAAGAAATAACTAAATTACACCTTTATCTGTTGTTAAGATCTAAAAACACAAATGCTGCTGGGAAAGCATTCATAATTTGAAAGAAACATTTTTTTTTAGGTTAACTTGTGAAAATATCTTTTAGAATAGAATTTTGATTTAATTTTCTTTTGAGAATAGAGGCAAAAGATGACCACTTTAAAAATCCTTAATTTGGTCTGTTGGGGATTGAATTCTGCCCACCTTTAGGACATATTCCAGGCTTAATCCAGTTGCTGTGATGGTGAACCTATTTGTAAATGGACTTTTGCAGATATTATCATTAGTTAGGTGTGCACACATTTGTGAGTAGACTCTTTGAAGATCTTGTTCAGATAAGGCTTAATTGAATCAGGGTGGGCCTTAATCCACAGGGATGGATCCTTAAAGCAGAGGAAAGTTGGATGCAGTCAGTCAGCAGAAGGTAGAAGTCTGTAGAAGACTAAAACCAGGAGAACCCAGAAATTAAAGGCAATGTGATGGAAAATAAGTGTGACAGAGGCAGAGATACAAGCTATAAAACCCCAAGGTTGCCAGCAAGATACCACCAGAAGGCTACAGACCCCGGAAATATCATGGCCTTGTTGAGACCTTGATTTTAGACTTTTTGCACCAAAACCAAGATGCGATAAATTCTGGTTGTCTAATACAACCCCTTGTGTGCTATTTGTCATAGCTGTCCTGACAAATCAAATTACAGGCTATCAAGAGGCAATTGAAACATTTCTAAGTTAACTTTAGTTTATACTATTTTATCATTTTCTAATGGCCACTCAATATTTAGTCATTGTGAATTTCAGCCTTGCTGACTTGCTTGTTTGTTTTCTAGATGTTTAGCATTGCTAAATCCTTCTCTTTTAGTTTTAAATGACCACTCATTATGAACATGCGTGATTTATACCTAAGTTCTGTTTATATCAAAGTTCCCCCATACTGAAGTTTTCCTTTTTTTTTAGTTTTCTTTGCGGTCTCTTGTGATAAAATTATGTACCTATTGAAAAAAAAAATCTCTAAATAAGTAAGTAGATGCCTGTATTATTTGAGGTCCTCTGTAGACATTGCAGAGGCATCTATGTCTATTCCTAAACTGGCCAAATATGTTGAGTTCTCTATTGCTGGGGTAAAGTGAATACTACAGCCCACTCACCTGAATGCATGAGTACCAAATAGTGTAGAAACATTCTCATTCTTATCAGTGTCATTACTGGTATTTATGCAGGATTTGAAGAAATGCCTTCATTCCACACTGTGCAAGTAGCTTGAAGTAGAACCAGATTCCTGATGTTATCCTTTTGTTCTATTTTGCTTCTATTTTTCTACTTTTGTTATTCTGACTGAATGGCCAAAATGTACCACCTGCCACCTGCTGCTGAGCTCCTCCAAAATCCCACTGCATTCAATTTAAAGGGGGCCCTTATTACTCCACATTTAATTGCCAAAACAGCTTTAAGAGAGGATGACTAGAGGAGTAAAAAATATATTTGAATGCAGTTCTAATATCATTGTTTTCTTTTCTGATCTGGGTGCACATGTGATTGTGGGTATAGGTCATTGAAGAACACTTTGACTACCTTAGGGTTATAAAAATATTCTCCTAAGTGTACTAAAATTATGATTTTGGATTTTACATTTGACCTATAATCCATTTGAATAATTAAAAAATTAAAACCCCACTGGATGGGTGCAATAGCAGAATGGAGTTGACAGAGGAAAGAATCCATGAACATGAAAATAGAGCAAAAGAAATTAGCCAATCTAGACATCAGGGAGAAAACAGATGAAACATTCACAATGAACAGAGCCTCGTTACCTGTGGGACAAATCAAAAGATAAAACATATGTGTTATTGGAGTCCCAGAAGCAGAGGAGAAAGAACTGAAAAAATATTCAAAGAAGTAATGGCTAAAATTTAGGAATTTAGGAAATTTGGTAAATTTTTCCTAAATTTGGTAAAACTCAACTTCTTAAATCTACAGAATTAAGAAGTTGAGTGTACACCACACAATATAAATTCAAAGAAGGCCACAACTTCATAATCAAAATCAAACTTCAAAAACTAATGAGAAAAATAAAATATGAAATCATCTATAGACAAATGACACATTAAAGGAACAACTATTTCAATGAAAATGGAATTTTTTCATCTGAACCCATGGAAGTGAAAAGAAACTGCACTGCATTTTTTCAAAACCTAGAAGAAAACAACTGCTAACCTAGGAGCATATATACAATGGATTTAACTTTGGGGAATGAAAGGGAAAATCAAACATTATCAGATGAAGCATACTAAAAAAAATTGTTGCCGAAAGATCTACCCTAAAAAGATGGCTAAGTAAGTTATAAGACTTGAGGGAGGGTCAGGGGAGGGAACAGATGAATTCTGGGGTTTTGTGGGTTTGTGGTTGAATCTATAATGTTGGGAATGTTTTTTGTTGTTGTTTTTTTTGCCAAATAGGGCAGGGGGGGCTTACTTGTTTAGGGTGTTGGATGTGGAGGATATGTGGGACAGGGAGCACCTGGGGCAGGGTTCCAGGAAGTATGTGAGTGTTCATCTTGTCATAGGGTGCTGTATCAGTTGGTGGAGACTCACACAATGAATAGGAAGATGTTGGACTCCCATCATGGGGAGTTCTACTTTGTTCTCATATAGAGGGGCAGGAGTCTCTTGAGGGCATAGACAGTGCATAATAGGGGAGGACAGGCCAGTATGCCAAGCCCTCAATGTTGTTACAAGTAACTATGAATCTTGCTCTTCAAAGAATGAAGTTTGGAGGTTACCGTGGGTTCTGAGGGAAGGGGGAGGGAGGAATAGAATAGATGCAAATGGGGCATTTTTGGGGTGTTGGAATTGTTCTACATGATCTTGCAATGATGGATATAGGCCATGTTAAATTTTGTCAAAATTTATAAAAGTGTATGGTCTAAAATGCAAACATAATGTAAATCATCGACCATGGTTAGTAGCAATGATTCAACATTTGTGCATCAATTGTAACAAATGTACTACCTACATGTAAAGTGTTATTAACAGGGGAAAGGGGAAAAGGGGGAGAATGTTGGGTATATGGGAATCCCCTCAGTTTTGTACATGACTTTTCTATAACCTAAAGCTTCTTTTAAGATAAAGTAAAAAAAAATAAGACATTGGGAGGCTAAATGGAAGAAAATGTCACTGTACATACAAGACAACAGATCATACAGTGATGAGAGGCATAATGCCAAAATTTATTTTTTTAATTTTATTTTTTTGTTGTTTTTTATTATTTCAAATTCTTTTTTTATTTTTTTGTATTTTACTTGTCATTTTTAAAACTATCATTTCATTTCCTAATTAATTTTATTTGGTTATTTGATTGCCTTCATTTTTGAAGAAGTTTTGGATCACATAAGGGTTACAACTGTGGCAGGGAAGGAACACTGGTGTGGGGTGTCAGTGATGGGGGATGCATGGGAGGAGGTTCACTCATAGGCATACCTATAAGGCTTATGAAAGAGTTCAAGTGTTCATGGGGCACTGTCACAGTAAGTGGAGATTCACACAATAACTGAAAGAATATCCAATTACCATCCTGAGGGATTTGGCCACATTCTTTTATGGGACAGCAAGAATCCCCCGAGTATAAGGGGCAGTGACTAGTGAAGGAGAATGGACCATTGACGGGCCCTTGATATTGACATCCAGACACTATAGGCAGGGCACACAGCTCAGGAGTTTGGTGCCCTGCCAGTGGGCCCTACTTGGGAATTTATGCTCCTCAGTGTGACCAAGTTGGACATAGTTGAGGTTTCCCTACACATGGTTCTTCTGCCCCTTGTATTTGAACCTTTGAGTAGTACTAGAGTTGATAAGTGTATGTCCAAAAGACTTAAATCTTTGGGCTGTTCATGTGCCAGTCGAGCCCTGAATCTCAACAGAGTTGCAACACATACTCTCCAGTTTATTGGACTCACCCAGGACAACTAACAAGGAGATGATGATGGACAATGACCATCCCAAGGAATAGAGAGTCTACAACTGCAAGCAAGATAGTCTCAACCATCTGCCCCATGGGATCTAAACCCCCTCTCAATTAGAGTTGGAATGGGTACCACCATCCTAGAATCCTCAGGATTGGGGAATAAACAATGGACTAGAGTAGACTTACTGTTATTCTACTATAAACTTATTGTTATTCTAGCAATGGGAGAATTTTTATCATTGATGTGGAGGCAGTGGCCACCAGAGTTTCTGAGGGGAGGGAAAGAGGAAAAGTAGGTATAATATGGGGTCATTCTTGGGACACTGGAATTGTCCTGAATGATGCTGAAATAACAGATACAGTCCATTATATATCTTGTCATAACTTACAAAATTGTGTGGGAGAGAGTTTAAACTGTAATGTAAAGTATAATCCACACTTAGTGGAATGCTACAAAATGTGTTCATCAATTTTAACAAATGTACCACACTAATGAAGGATGTTGTTAATGTGGGAAAGTGTGGGAGGTGTAGGGAATTGGGGCATATGGGAATCCCCTACTTTTTAATGTATCATTTATGTAATCTAAGTATCTTTGAAAAATTAAAAAAGAGAAAGGAAATTATAAAACAAGGAAATGTAGAGCATTAGGAATGAAAAAGAGAATAGTTGAAAAAGTAAACTGATGGGTAAATATAAGAGTGAATCTTTTCCCCAGTTTTCAAAATTATATTTAATGGTGAGAATGATAACTATAATATTTTGTCTGATGAAGTTATTAATATTTGTAGAAGAAATATTTAAGACAAGTATATTATAAAGGGACCTAAATGGAAATAAGGTGTCTATATTTCACTCAAA
>JAQZBX010009626.1:0-40206 GCA_029593785.1 Cabassous unicinctus | reverse complement strand
ACAAACAAAAAGGCCAACTCTCATTAGGAAACAGATGCAGCTCAGTGGTTGAGGGCCTGCTCCCCATGTATGAGGTCCCAGGTCAATCCCCAGTACCTCCTAAAAAAAAAAAGGAAAGAAAATGCTTCTTTTTAGAGTTTCTGAAAAATATACATGTTTGCTTATTTATTTAGCATATGATTAATAGAGTGAATCGGGGAGGCATGCTACTTACTACTTTGCAGAAATGAAAGTGAAATATACCAGGTCTAGGTATGCTCCCTCAAAGGCTGGAAGAGACACGCAATCCAAACATCTCTTAAGATATAGCAAACAGGTGTGTTTCTAGTTCCAAAGTCCAGAATCCAAAAATGAATAGTAATGAAAAGTAGGGCATTTCAAAAGACTCTAGCATTCATTCTCCATTAGATCTAAATTATACTTTACTTCTTACCATTATATTTGTCTTACTTTCTGAAGAATATATATACTGAGGGTACTTCAGGAAATTTACTCTCTTTATAGATACTAGCACTTCAGACTCAAACCCTTCTCGTCTCTCTTATCCTGGAAAGGCATACCCCTTAACTTACAACATTAAGTCACATCTAAACAGCCCATGTCTTTCTTTCTACTAGACCCCACCTTAGTACTATGTGTCTCATCCAATCTCAAGATACTGGCTTTGGAGACAATACAAGTCAGGTATCCCGAAAGCCTCCATTTTTACTATCTACTAAGTTTCTATCCTGTAGAAGTTCTCATTGTGTCATTTTGTCTTCCCAAAACTTCACCCCTTTAAATCAGAGTGTGCATCTGACCCAGAATGTGCATCTCCTAGTGTTTATAGGTGAGGATTATGAAATCACACTCCCAGCAAGTAATGAAGTCAAACTATAAACCTTTGTTCTTTCAATCAGATCAGGACATATCTCAAAGCTCTAGATTCCTTTCATTGTTTTTATTTGGGGTTTTGGTGCTGTTTTTGCACTTTATACTTCTAAAAACCTAGTGTCTGACAGATATTTTCTCCCAGTGTCCATTGAGTGCTTATAAAAAGCAGAAAATTCTGCAAGAAAATAAGATGATTGTCAAATACTGAATTTCATGTCTAACTTATGCCACACTCTTCTACATTTAATCCATGAAGATATTTGTAAATAATAATTATTTCAATATGAGTGACCTTGTCTCATATATAGAATCCCTTTCCAGTAGTGTTGTAATAATTCTTACATGATTATATATTGTTAGTCTCTTCTCATTCTCATGAATTCTTCAGTCCACCAATAAAAGTCATTATGAAACATAAAATTGATCATGTCTTCTTTATGTTAAAGCCATCCATTGTTTTTCCATTGCTTACAGCATTAATTCTAAATCCTTTAGCATAGGGTGCAAGATCCATTACTATCTGGCTCTAATATATTTTCCAGCCTCAATCTCTCACCCTTCCATTTCATGCACAAAACTCTACCAAACATTTTCTACTTCTCTGAACTCATCATGACATTTAAAGCCTCTGTGTATTTGTAGAGCCCTAGAAAGCCCTAGCTTTCACTACCTGAAATAATTCTCTTTTTCTTTATGGTCCAATTCAAATGTCACCTATTTTATGATGTTTTTCCTACTTCCTACAAGTAGAGATAATTTTTGATGGTTTTTTCTATTCACTTCTTTATAGCATATATTTTTCTCCCTAACTGGTTTCTTTTATTAAGTTATGGTCTTAAAATAATGACTGAATGGTAAGTGTGTGGGTATGTTTGTGCATGTGTGTATCTCAGATACCTGGTAGTACCAGCCACATAGCAGGCATTTGTAAAGGTGTGTTGAATGAATTGTGAAACTGCACCACATTTTATTGATTTCCATTGTATGCCCACTCAGAATTCACCACTCCACACTAAAATGTCTTTTTATGATAGCACTATCATCAAAGGCCATCATTTCATTTATCATTTACTGATCTTTGCCCAGATGAACTATGATTTATTTAAGTTGCAGCATCTATAAATGTACACAATTTCTGCAACAGAATATAGGAGAACAATTTTTGTGTTTGACTTCTGTTGGAAAATTACTGTACCTTTGTTTGGAATGCTTGCAGAGCTATACTAAAGAAACAAAACAAAACAAAATGCCATCATGATGTGCAAAAAAGAAAAAAAAAGAGATACCCAACAAAATTTCATTTTAAAAGTCAACCTAATGGAGAAAGCTATAAAGGATTGACTCAAAATACTCAGAATGACATGGTTAGCTACAGATGCAAGAGAAGACAGAGGAAAGGAATCCCAGAATATAGTGCTGGATGAACTGGCACACATGAGACCCAATGTTTCCTTAGGTTTCTACAAAAAACATTGAGCATAAGCATGGTTCACAGGCTGTGTGGGAGGGTCTTCCCTAAGTTGTAGAACACTCAAAAAGAACATTTCAAAAATAAAGACAAATCACCCTTCCATGAACAGGAATAACTCTTTCCAGAATCAGAGGCTTCAGTAGATGGACTCAGTTCAATTTACTTCAACAAAAGGCACAGAGGCTGCAAAGACAAACCTTGCCCACTGCCAGTCCTCAAGAGGTTTATATTCCAGTGGGAGAGTCAACATTATCAATGGACAGTTGTACTAGAATGTAGCTAAAGAGCTCTGAGAAAGGCGTGCATGTCAAGCTCTACATAGTTGACCTATTCCTAAGAGTAGGCACAACAACAGAGGAGCAGCTGAATTAGGGCACCAGCAAGATACCATGGGTTTCTGAATGGCTTTTGCTGATTTAAATCTGAGAGCACCAACAGGACCTTTTTCATCAGACAACAATATTAATTGAGAAAGGAGTTGTTAATGAAATGAAAGTAGTCTAGAATCTAACTCTTAATTCCAAATATGTATCCAGTTTATTATAGTATGAACTATGAAAATAGTTCAAATTCTGTATTTTGCATGAGACAATACAAAATAATACAGAAGAATATGAATTGTGACTTTTCTAAAAAATCTAAGAACCAAATCTCCATATACCTATATAAATGAATAAAACTATGCATTAAATACCAAGTATCCAAAGAGCCACCGAGATACTCAGAAATGGCAAAGCATTTAGCAAAGAAATCCTCTGGTTTTTTGTTTTTGTTTTTCTGGTTTACAAAATCTTAAAATTTCCAAAAACAAACATAATTTCTGTTGATAATCAAAATGTGCTAGCTATAACAGTTCATTGGGATGATCTCTGTAAGGGATGGTCCATTATGCACTTGATTGGATTTTAAGATTTTTACTTTAAACAAGCTACATAAATAAAATTAGAATATGTGTCCTTGTATCCCACCTAGAATAATTTTGGTAAACATCTGTGCTTTGTGAAAAAATGCAATAATAGCAATATTATCACCTAGCTCTATTATTGTTCTTTAGAGCTTACAAAATGTGTTCAAATGCATTAATTAATCCATTGGTTTCTTTGTAGTCAGGAGTGACATTATTGTCTCTGTGAAACTCTGAAAGTTAAGCTGTAAGGCCAATACATGGTAGAAGACATAGCATGAATTCACAAGGTTATCTTGGAGACAAAATATTTCCCAGGCAGAAACAGAAATAGCAATGAACTGAAGTTTACTTATAGATAGTATAATATTTTCATGAGATCTCTTGATATATGAAATACATATTTCACAATCCTAGACAGTGAATGCTGTAGATGCAATGTATAAAAATGTCATCTAATACTTATTGGCAGAAGCTAATAAATGGTAAAATAAGGGGATAAGAATAGAAAAGATTATCCATAAGCAAAGAAAGAGTCCATATTTTGTAAAAGAAAATAGTCTTGAGGAAAAGAAGTTATAGAACCTATCTAGTACCTTTAGGAAGGAGGGAGTTTTGTCACAGAAAAAGGGCTGGTGCCATAGTGTTCTGTCAAAAGGTTAATTGAGCTAAGTTTGTAAGTTTTAATTCACCTACCTAAGTGATATTTACTATGTGCCTACCGAGCCTGGACTGTATCTAGGGACTAAGAATACAGCAGTGAGGTCATCTCTGCTCTTAACAGAGTTCAAATTTTAGTGGGGAAAGGACTTCTGTTCTAATGATTGTGCAGGGCAATTACAGAAATGGCTCTTCAAAAATAACAATTTGAAAAATTGAAATAATTTAGACTTTTTTTCAAAATAAGCATCAAAGATATTCTGTAAGTTTGTAATAAGCATGGTCAAAATCTTCGTAAGAAACTTAGAAAGGCATTGACAACCTATCATCTCTCTGTATATTTTTATCTATATCATCTGTAAAAAAGAACCAGCATATGTGCATCAGGCGATCTCACTTCCTCATCTTAATTCCTTAGAAATTTCTGCTAACTTATCAAGGACAACACTATATGCCATGGTACCTGGACTCAACCTCATAATTTTTCTCAACACAGTAAACTCCAGGCAATCTTTGCCAATGAAGCAGAATTAGAACACATGATAAAACCTATTGCCATCTTGGATTGAGAGAAAAGAAAAAACAAAAACAAGCAAACAAAATCCTTTCACTTTACAGTGTTTTTAGTGAAGGGAAAACAAATTTGCAGGCATCTCTTTGGACCTGTGAGGAAAAAAGATCCTAAAATATGTATAACAATAGAAGTATAATTAATAATGAAAATAATAATAATAATAATAACTAACATGTACTGAGGGGTTGTCATGAACCAACCTCTGTGGTTTCCCAAAAGTACCTTGTTTGATTCTCACAATAAACCTTTCAGTGGGACAACTATTATCAACCTCATTCACAATAAAGAAGCAAAATTATAGAGATATGGTCACAAGCCAGAAAGTGTGGGAAGGTGTTTCTAGGTAATGAGCTCTTAAACTCTACAGCATAGAGGAAGGTTAAAGGCTCATTATGTCACAGATATATGAATTGCACAGTAGCTCTTATTAGGGATGGAATATGAGGAAAATGCCATTACATTATACACTATTATTATTGTTTTATGCTGGGGTTTTCATGGATTCACTTGTAATTTCTTTCAATTCCCCAGCCCTATTTTTTCCATTTTTCCCCAAAGTAACACTTTTTTAAAAATAAACTTACATCCAGGAGTGGATTTCAGGACCCTAACTCCTAAATGTTGAGGTGGAATTATTGTGATAAGAAACAATAAATTCTTCAGAACCTAGAACAATGAAAATTACTGTTTTTAGCACTATGTAGAGCAGAGAACATGTCAGATACCTTTCACTGGTGCTTGAAAGAATGGAAGGAGGAGAAGATTCATAAGTAGAGCCCTCCACACCCTGGAGGCTGATGCCCATCCTCCATTGGAGGCACAAGCCACCTCGGGAGTTGTTCCGCGGCTGGAATTGGAAGCTCCACTTCCCAAAATGGGGGAGGAAGAGACAGTTGGGCACCAACTTCAGATACTGATTAGTAAATTCTGCAGGCTAAAATATAATCCTAAGAACAGCTAAAGTTGGAACCTCTCCAAGTCAGAAAGAAGCCGGTGGCCACCATCTTAACTCTGTGCCTGACATGAGGGAGTGCGGGGCTGACTGAAAATCACACTGCTGGTAGGGACCAGCTTCTTTCCATCTGGATCAGATTGCTGCTCTAGCCTAAGCCCCAGGCCCACCTCGGGCAGGGAGGAAGCTGGGGGAGCTGCACCACCCTTTCTGGGAAATTACAGGCCATGCCGTGGACACCGGTGATCATCCTACTTTGGCAGCACAAGCCACCCCAGAAGCTATTCTGTGGCAGGAATTGGCAGCTCCATTTCCCAAAAACAGAGGAGGAAGAGATGGTTGGCCACCGATTTCAGCCACTGATTAGTAAATTCAGCTGGCTAAAGTATAACGCTAAGAACAGATGAAGTTTGAGTCTCTCCAAGGCTGAAGAAGGCCAGTATCTGCCATTTTGACTCCACCCCCAACATGAGGGGAAGCCGGGCTGACTGAAAATCACAGTTGTGGTAGAGACCAGTTTCTTTCACCCATATTGTCCCGCAGCCCTAGCCTGGGTTTCAGCCCCAACTCTAGCAGGGAGGAAGCTGACAAGCCCTGCACCAGCCTATCCAGGTAACTGCAGGTACATTTAGCTGGCACAGACTGAATAATAGCAAGTCTACCAGGGCAACTGCACTCATCTTGGAACTGTACTGCATAGATTGCTGCCCACACCTGCAGCTCCATCCTTGCCCCAGGGAGGGGAAAAAGGGATGTGAAGCTTCATCAGTCTTTCTGGGCAACCACAATCTAGGCTTGCATGAATTGGATTATTCCACCCAACTGTGGCTCTGTCCCTACCCCTGGCAAAGGAGAAAGTTAGGAGAAGCTTCAATGGTCCTTGGGACAATGAGGGTAGCTTGAGCCTCCACAGCTTATAGCACCAACTACATCTTTGGCTCCTACTATGCAACTAAAAAGAGAGAAAGGGCAGAAAGCCCTAAACTAAGAAGAAAAACTGCAACCAGAATAAATATTCTAGTAAGCCAGATGCCAAGACACCAACAAAAAATTACAATCCACACCAAGAAACAGGAAGATATGGCCCCCGGTAAAAGGAACAAGAGAAGCCTCCTGATGAGATAAATGAGTTGAAACAACTAATCATAGGTGTTCAAACAAATCTCCTTAATAAATTCAATGAAATGGCTAAAGAAATTAAGGATATTAAGAAGACATCGGATGAGCACAAAGAATAATCTGAAAGCATACATAGAAAAATAGCAGATCTTATGGGAATGAAAGGTGCAATAAATGAAATTAAAAATACACTGGAATCATATAATAGCAGATTTGAGGAGGCAGAAGAAAGGATTGGTGAGCTTGAAGAAATGGCCTCTGAAAGTGAACATACAAAAGAACAGATGAAGAAAAAATTGGAAACACTTGAACAAGATTTCAGGGAAAAAGGACAGCAAGAGACATGCAAACATATGTGTCATGGCTGTCCCAGAAGGAGAAAAGAAGGGAAAAGGGGCAGAAGGAATATTTGAAGAAATAATGATAGAAAATTCCCCAACCCTATTGAAGGACATAGATATCCATATCCAAGAAGCATGACGTACTCCCATCTGAAAAAATCTGAATAGACCAACCCCGAGATACATACTAATCAGAATGTCAAAGACAAAGAGAGGATTCTGAGAGCAGCAAGAGAAAAAGCAATGCATAACATATAAGGGACACCCAATAAGATTAAGTGCCGATCTCTCATCAGAAACCATGGAGGCAAGAAGACAGTGGTATGATATATTTAAGATACTGCAAGAGAAACATTTCCAACCAAGAATCTTATATCTGGAAAGATTGCCTTTCAAAAAGGAAGGCGAGTTTAGAATATTCATAGATAAAAAGAGACTGAGAGAGTTTGTAACCAAGAGACCTGCTTTGCAAGAAATACTAAAGGGTGTGCTATAGCCTGAAAAGAAAAGACTGGAGAGAGAGGCCTGGAAGAGAGTTTAGAAATGAAGATTATATCAATAAAAGTAACTAAAAGTGTCAAAAGAGTGGTGAAAAAAAATATCACAGATAAAATCCAAACATTCCAGACTAAACTTAACCAACAACGTAAAGCACTTGTATTCAGAAAACTACAACTCGTTCTTAAAAGAGATTTTAAAAAGACCTAAATAATTGGAAGAACATTCCATGCTCATGGATTGAAATACTAAATATCATTAAGATGTCAATTCTACTCAAATTGATATACAGATTCAATGCAATCCTGATAAAAATTCCACCAGCATTTAAACATGAAAATCAAACTTACTTGGAAGGGTAAGGGGTCCTGAATAGCCAGAAACATCTTAAAAAGGAAAAGCAAAGTTGGAAGACTCTCATTTCTGTACTTTAAGTCATATTACCTAGCTACAGTGGTAAAAACAGCATGGTACTGGCATAAAGACAGACACATAGACCAATGAAACTGAACTGATGGTTAAAAAACACCTTCACATCTATGGTCAAGTGATTTTTGACTAGCCTGTCAAACCCACCCAGGTCAGGCAGAACAGTCCATTCAATAAATGGTGCTTAGAAAATTGGATATCCATAGCAAAAGAAGGAAAGAGGACACCTATCTCAAACCCTATAGAAAAATTAACTCAAAATGAATCAAAACCTAAATATAAAAGCAAGAACCATAAAGCTTCTAGAAGCAAATGTAGGAAAATATCTTCAAGACCCAGTGGTAGTTAGTGGATTCTTAAAGGAGATAAGAGGAGGACTGAGATGGACTACTGATACTTAATGTATGTAGAAGTCTTAATTAGCTTTACTGTAAAAGTGTGGAAATGTACAGAGTTGATGGTAACACATTATAGTGAGTAACAGTGGTTTATAAATGGGGATGTGACTGAAAATGGTGGTCTAGGGATATAAAAGCCAATTGACAGAAAGCTAAAGAATAATCTAGGGACTGAATAGCACAGTAAACCCAGAGGTGGATGAGATTAGTTGTTGATGGTACAGATTCAAGAATGTCCTTTGTGAGCTAGAGCAGATGTACATCAGTATTGCAGGGTGGTGGGAATGTGGAGAAGCATGGGAAAAATACAACTGGAATGACCTATGGAGTGTGAATAACAGTAATAATGTAATATTCTTGCATCTATGTATTAATAATGGGGGATATGGAATATGTGTGCCAAATATATGCTGTGGACCTGGTAATAATCGGATGTTATTATCTCATAATCTGTAGCAAATGTTCCACCATGGTGTGGTATATTGATAGTAGGGTGTTGTTTGGGAATTTTGCACATGTGCATGGTTGTTTTGTAAGTTTACAACTTCTGTCATAAAAATATATTTAAAAAATAATAATAGGATAGATTGAGGGGAAAATACACCAAGTGTAAGATAAGAACCATAATTAGTTGTAAGATTTTGACAATACTCTTTCATAATTTGTAACAAATGTCTCATGATAATGCAAGGTGTTGGTGGAAGATTGATGTTTAGGACCCCTGTAAGATGTTATGAAAGTTTGCTTTGTAAGCTCACAACTTTTACTATACACTTTTTGTTTATCTATGTTCATGTAAAAATGATATAAAAAAATAATAATAGGGTGGGTTGGGGGAAAATACTTTGGTTAACAGTAATATTTTGAGGATGCTCTTTTATCTTCACTTAAAAATGTTTCACAACAATGCAAGGTATTTGTGGTAGGGTATGAGAGCCCTGTATGATGTTATGTATGTTTGTTTTGTAAGTTCATACCTATTACTATACTCTTATTGTTTATGTATGTTCATGTATGAGTGATATATTTCAATAAATTTTTAAAAATGAAAAAAATTAAGCTATTATAAGCTGAGAGGGGTTTCTGTTTTACTTCAGATTAGAGTTCTGCTGCTCTGCACATGTGCAGACAGCAGTGACTGGTAATTTTTACTTTTGTCTGTCTTGAATCAATTTGGGAGGCAGAAGTTAAAAACCAGAACAAGGCATTACTAAGAGTTGGGGGCAGTACTAGGGCATGACCAGGTAAAATAAAGAGAGGGGTTTAAGAGACAAGAGGACTGAAGTTGGTGGGCAGTTTCAAGGTCACATTGGTCTGTTCATGTGCTGGTTGAGCCCTGAATCTCAGCAGAGTTGCAGCACCTACTCTCCAGTTCATTGGACTCACCCAGGACAACTAACAAGGAGATGATGATGGACAATGCCCATCCCAAGGAAGAGAGAGAGTCTGCAACTGCAAGGAAGATCATTCAGAAATAGCTGTGAGGTGAAGAAAGAGAGTTGATCCCAAAGAGCCATAACTCTCTAAGCTCATATTACAGAGGCCCTGAAACTGCACACGATAGTGGGAGGCCATCTTGCCTGAAGAACTGCAGAAAAGGGGCTTGGGGACCAAGACAGAAGGTCCAGCCTCCAGCACTGGCCTCCAGACATATGTCTCCCTGAAAGCTCAGAGAACTTTCCCTCTCTGTTCAGCCTTGTGTCTTCCAACACAAGCTCTACTCATCCTGGATCCAGAACAAGCCCTAAGGATTAT
Organism: Cabassous unicinctus; assembly: GCA_029593785.1. NCBI lineage: Eukaryota > Metazoa > Chordata > Mammalia > Cingulata > Chlamyphoridae > Cabassous > Cabassous unicinctus. The sequence continues at coordinate 30,232 of JAQZBX010009626.1, read as the reverse complement.
TCTAGTACAGTGCCATGACATATCCCAGAGCCTGGATCTTTGCCAACTCAGGCTCAGAAAGAACCGTTGTATGTTTTTTGTTTGTTTGTTCATTGTTTGTTTTCTTGTTAGGGGGTACCAAGGATCAAACCTGGAACTCAGATGTGGAAAGCAGGTGCTCAACCACTTGAGCTACATCCACTCCCATGGTATTTACTTTTTCTGTTGTTGTTGTTGTTTTGTTTCCAGAGGCCATGGATTGAACCTGGGACCTCATATGTGAAGCCACATTGGCTTCCCTGAGTTGGTTTTATAGTTTGTTTTCCTTGTTTCTTTTTGTTTTTTCAGGAGGCACCAGGAACCGAAACCAGTACCTACCATGTGGGAGGCAGGTGCTCAACTGCTTGAGCCACATCTGTTCTCTGGTATTTACTTTTAATGCAGCCCTTGAATTAAGCCAGGAAGAATTCTTAGAGTTGAGCTCAATCCTGAAGTTAGAATGGCTGAGATGAACTGTCTGAAGTACAAGGATGTTCACACAAAAAAACAAGCAAACAACAAAATAAAACCAACTCAGGGGAGCCAGCATAGCTCAGTGGTTGAGTGCTGGATTCCCACATACAAGGTCCTGGGTTCAATCCCAGGCCTTGGTACCTCAAAAAAGAAAAAAGGAAAAGTAAATAGCAAGTGGTTGCTGGCTCAATGGCTGCAGCTGGAGACGAAGAGGCTGAGAAGGAAAAGAACCTGCTACTAAAGCACCAGGGCTAGTCACAGGCTGAAGAACATTTTAGTCTGAGTTCCAAAAGGTCTCCAGAATTCCTGATTTTTCCTTGATCTCTCCATGGAAAGAAAGTAAAAGCATGCAAGCCTCCAGCTCTACTTTGTAACTTATGAACTGCTTTGTGTAAACAATGTTTGCATAGTATCGTAGCCACAGGTACAAAACAAGGGGCAAATCCAAAATACCATCACCCTTAGTTTCAAGTTCACAAGAACTGGCAATCTGATAACTGATTGGAAGTTGATTTTCTCAACTAAAGCAAAGGTAAGAAGTCAGAAAAAACAGCAAAAAAATTAAAAATTTTTTTCAATTTCTAAAAACAACGACAACAACAAAATCATCTAGAAAGGAGAAAGTATTCCATTTTGGATTTACATCATAAGGACAACATTTTTTACACTGAATTTTAACTGGATAAACCTGGGATGTACTTGGACCACATCTCATGTCATTCCTTATAATTTCTCAAGCATCCCTTTGCCTTTTAGAGCATTTTATTCTAAATCATCCTAGAAAGGAGCAACAGAGGTGCTTGCTTCTTGCTTCTTGCTGCTACAAGGTGTCACTTTTGAAAACTGACTCCAAACAATGAGACTTGGGATGCAGGCTCATTGTTGATGGAGACCTTTGCCAGAGCCTGCACATTTCTTCTAAGGAGAACAGTCCCACGCTTCAGGGCTAAGTGCAACAGAGGGTGCCCCAAGTTTGCAGCTCTTTCAGTTCGTGTGTCCAGCCATGCTTCACATGCCACCACCTCACAGACCAGAAACTCTTCTTCCCTTTCCCCAGAGTGAGCCAGGAAACTTCTCCCTTCCATTCTCAAACTTCTCAAAAGGGTCTGATTGCACCAGCATTTTCTGCACATAGTGGCTACTTTCCTGCCATCTTCTAGGAAAGTTTCCTTTATTGGCTCCCAGGGTCCTAAACCAGCCTTCTGAGGGAAGGGGGTCATCCTTACTCACCCTTCAAGGCAAGGGTTCTTAACCTTTTTTGATCCATGGACCCCTTTGCCAGTCAGGTGAAATGAATACTACTGTAATTTATTTATTGCATATATTCATAAGTGAAGAAAATGTTATATTTCAACAAGAGGTCAGAGAAAATAAAGAAAATAAGTTGATTGTTTTCAATTCAAGCCCACAGACCCCTGAGATCTTGGACCTAAAACCCTCTGCTTTAAGGGCACACTCCAAAGTGCCTCTGCCTACCATTCTGAGGAAAATCATCTGAAATGATTCCAGGGAACTTTCCTTTCCCATTCTAAGAGAGGTCACCCCCAGAGAGAACAAGGGGATTATCTGTAACCTTCTTAAGGAAAGGAAAAAAAGCCCTACAAATGGCATTCCTGGTAGGAGAGTCCACTATAATATGAATAGACTGTTTTGGGTACTGTTAAAATAATTAGTATTCCCCATGGAATCTAAACCCCCTGTCAATAGGAAGGAGAGTGGGTATCACCATACCCAAATCTTCAAGATTGAGGAATGAGCAAACCTAAGGGAGGAATGCAACTATGGACTAAAGGAGACATTATTTTTCTAACAAAGGAAGAACTTGTAGCATTGATATAAAGTCAGTGGTCTGAGGGGGCGAAGAGGGAAGAATAGGTGGAACATTGGGCATTTCAGAACACTGGAATTGCCCTGCATCACATTGCAATGATGGATACAGGCCATTATACATGTTGTCAAAACCTATAAAATTGTGGGATACAAAGTGTAAACTATCATGTAAACTATAGATGTGCTTAGTAACAATGCTTCAGTATGTGTTCATCAATTGTAACAAATGTACCACACTAATGAAAGATGTTGTTAAAGGGGGAAAGTGGAGGAAGGGGAGGGAGTGAGGTATATGGGAATCCCCTAAATTTTTGATGTAACATTTATGTAATCTAAATCTTCTTTAAAAATAAAGGAAAAATGATAACAAATATAAATTCACTATTAAAACTTGTCATGAGAAAGCAGCTTCTGGATAAAGAGCAGTGAACAAAGACTGTGGTTAAGTAGTCTTGGCCCATTTGCTCTTGATTAAATAACTGTCATTGGTTTCCTAAATACTCCATCAGGGGACATAGCAGGGGCATTACCTGGGTGTGACTCTTGATCTACAAACTCCTCAGTTTCTGCAATTTCCTGTTACACGAACTGTTGCTTTTTTCCACTTAGTAGAACCAGCCTGGAAGGACATACAAAGTATAAGGTGAAGCAGCAGAAATTGTAAATATGAAAAGCAAAAACCAGAAAGAATATTTAAATCAACTTACGCTTTGTTTTCCCACCTAGATTGCAAGCTCCTAAAGGCTAATGACCATTCTAAATTATATCTGAATCCTTAATAATGCCTAGCACACTCTTTATTTATTTAAATATGACAAAGATCAATGCTTGACCATAGTTTGCCAATAATACTTGTATCTATAGAAGTTTAAACTTCCACTGCTTGAGATCTTTAAGGTCACTCACTCTGAAATAAGAGAATAAACCTCTGGTGACCAGAGTTGTAAAAGTGAACTTAAATAGCTTTGCTGCTTTGGGTGACATCAATGCCCCAGGCCAGTAAGCCCTGAGCCCCTTTGCTGGGAATATTTAATCCCAGCAAGCCTCAGCAAGAATCTGAGAGATGGATGGAACATTAGATTCTCCTACAGTTTCTTGAAATTACTTTGGGAGCAGAGAGTGGGGAAGGAGAGATCCAAAAGGCAGGTTCTCTATACCTTATACCTTCCTCACACCCCTACTCCCCTACTTCAGCCAGGAAGACACCTCTACTGAGGGCTGGAAGCCACACTGCAGCATGAGGCACCTGCAGGGTAGAGAGAGAAGGTGAGGCACATCAGTAAGCAGAAGTCTCGGATCCAGCCTGTCTGCAGGCCACTGGCAAAAAGAGCTTGGGTATCGAGGGAGAACTGGACCCATAGAGGCTCAGAACAGAAGACACTGTACAGACCAGGAGGAAATATGATATCCTGGAACCGCTTTGTCTCCAAGCATAGAGGAGAATTTGGGGATTACAAGTGGGGAGTACCAGAAGTGCTTACTATCCATATTCACTTAGATTACCCAGCTGTGCATTTCAAAAGCAGAGATACCAGACTTCTGAAATATGCAAACTCTCACTTGATCTGGCAACTCCACTTAGACCCAGAGACCGTTAGCTAGGGAGACTGTATCTATTTACATTTGAGCCCAAATTAAAATCATGACCCTTCAGGTAAACCAGTCATACTCTTTATTTGGCTCATGGAAATCAACTGAATAAATGGCTTCTGGAATTGCTAGGTGTTGGCTGAAGATGGTGTCAATCCCTAGTAAGTGCAAGGTCCTGAGCCATAGGTAGGGTTCCTCAGCTCACCTTTCCTTCTCTTGGGGCCCACTCTCTGGCCATCCCAAACTATTCCCACTTCTCCAAGGTAGGATCTCCTATGGCACTTCCATGTGTTGGAGTCAGGCTGTGCCTTTTGTGGGGGGTGCCCTTCCCCAATTCTCTCTTGTGAATTCCTCCTCTTTCTTCAAGATCCTGTTTGAGCCATTTCCTTTGTGCAACTAGGCCGTGATTCCCAAATTCAACCCTCAGTATTTTCCTTCTGTGTCACTGCTGCACCACACACACCTCTCTTATACTGATCCATAGGTTTTGTTTATGTATCTTCCTCTTTACAAGACCATGAGGTACTTGAAGTGAGGGGGTTGCATGTTTCCATTTTTGCATTTTTGGCAACAAGATGTATGCACTAACTGACAAGAAATGTTTGTTGAATGAAAGAATGAATAATGGATGGGAAGTTTTTTATGAATTTCCATCCCAAAGAATGTTTAAAAAGCAAATTAGTTTTGACCTGGTTTGAGTCTTGGCTTAAAGAGTAAAGGAAATTTTAGGAACAAATATAGAAAAATATGCATATGGAGCAGCGTTAATAATGAAAACTGCTTCTTAGGAATTGGGAATGTTTAGCTTGATGAAGGAAAGACACAGACAGGGACAGAATATGGGTAGAGGGCTTCATAGTGTTCTCCAAATATATGATCTTATAGCTGTCATGTAAAAGGGAAATATGCATGTTCTCTGTGGTCCCAAGAGAGTTGAACTAGATCCACTAGGTAGAAGGTACAAAAAAGCACATTTTGGCTTAACATTGTGTAATAGTCAGAGTTGTCCAAAACAGAATGAGTTCTCTTAAAAAGTAATGAGCTTTCTGCCGGTAGAGGTGTCTGAACCCAGACTGGCAGGACCACCTAATGATGACATCAGACAAGATGATCTTGAAGGCATCTTCAAATTTCAAGATTCTATGTTCTGACTTGAAATGTTCACCAGGAAGCTGGTGGAAGAAGTAATCTTTGAGGTCATTAAATTTCATATGGACTTCATGGTTTAATATGCTGAGGTGTAAATGCTAAGCCACAGCAAAACCCAGGTGGTTTAGGAGAAAAATACGATAGAGGAGCTTTAAGGGCAAGTATGCAGTAGGGCATTTAAATGCACAACTAGGAATTCCACTTAGGAAAGAGAGCTGTTGTTTTCTGAAGATAGCAGTTCAATGAGAAACTGCCACAAGAAAATGTTAGGCATCATATCATCCCAGTGGGCACTGGGAACAAAACAAACTGTACACACCTACCATGAGCAAATTCATGATAGACCTCCAGGACAACTTGCATTCGGGTAGACAGATCTTGGGAAGAAAAAGCGGAGGTAAATAAAGGCCAAAAGAACTAATATACCAGGCTGATTAGAGTTACCACCAATGAGATTCGGGCCCTTCAATCTTGAGAGAGAAGTAGATCAATGTCCATAAAATCAAAGTGCTTAGAGTATAAGCAGACACGTTCACCAAATTCCAGAATGTGAGTAGTGGTTTTCACATCTCTCTGTGTCACAGAATTCATTTACTGAATCAACAGTATAACAGGGACAGCCAAGGCTATGAGCATAAAGCAAAACAAAACAAAAATTTTAAAAGTACAGAATTAGAATTGTACACTTTCACAGCATTTGTTCTGCATCTCATGCAGAATCCCATGGGTTTGTAAAGAATTCCCAATGTTCTGTTCTTTTACCCTACCACTTCTCCTTTAGTCAGAAGCTCATTTCACCTTCCCTTGGCCCACATCATTAACCCTTCCTATTTTCCTTTAATTTACTCCCCAATGCAGCACAAATAACAAAAAATAATGTGTTGTTGAATTAGCAAAGTTTCTTTAAAGGGTATTTTACCCATTAGCATTGGTTTCTTGCCTACTTTCAATAAATGTGGACAGCACTTGGCACATACTAAGCAATTAATAAATATTTGTTGAATGAATGAAGTGTACCTTTTAAATATATCTTAGATGGTAGGATAATTTAATAATTTTAGGGATTATATTTATTCATTCAACAAATATTTGTTAAGTATCTATTATTTGCCAGACATTGTGAATGTTGGGGATATAGCAGGGAACAAAATGGGCAAGGGGTCTACCCCCATGGGCTTATAGTCCAGACTGTGAATGGTGTAGTAGAACTCAGTCAGGATTTGGGGTCAGAATGCCTGGATTTTAGGTACTGCTCCAATACCTCAATGTAACACTGAACAAATTACATACTGTCTCTTTGCCTCAGTTTTTCCACATACAAAATGAAAATGATAAAAATGCCAATACCAGGAGTTCATTGTGAGGATTAACTATGATAATGCATGCAAAATATGATTATAAAAAATAAGGGTCAATAGACACTTAAGCACCTGTAGAAATACTATTTATTTTCAGAACATTGGGTAAAAGCAGTTAAACTACATGTAAAAACTAGTATTCACTCAGATGAGCTCTATTTAGTTTGGGAGAAAACAGATGCCACCTTAACTGATATATTGATTCCCATTCTTGACTCTGTTGAAGAATTAACTTGAGGACTGTATTCCATCTTTCTTAAGAGTGTTTGGTAAAATCTCACCCCCTTCCTACAAGGGGTAGGCTGAAGAATGAAATAGGGACAAAGAGGAGATTCAAATAAAATGATGGAATGTTGATGACATTTAGGATTTCTTTTCCTTTTTTTTTAAGTTTAAGATTTAGATTTTAGTGACTTGGGAGTTGACATTTTCCAATGACCTAATTGGACATTTCAGTGCTCTTCCAAACAAGGTATGACTCAAAAGAGCAATTTAACCACCTTAGCTGAAAAGCAAAAGGTAAAACAGGGGTATTCAATGCTGCAAAGAAAAAGGGGCATGTTTACTGCACTAGCATGTCAGCTAACATGTTCAACTTCAGAAACCTGGCCACAGACAGACTCAGTAGAAGAGACAATAGGATGACTTGATTCTCTCCAGGCTTCTCCCCCAGGAGAGTAGGTAAGTATAAATTACAGATATTTTCATAAAGCAATTCATCAGGTTCTAATAAAATGATATGAATCTTCTCATATTGCCTCCCCCCAAAGTTTGCCAAGGTTAATGAGGCATGAGATGACATGTTCCTCATTATTGGGAATGGACACCCCACCCAACAATGCCTGAAATAAATGCTTTCTTTTGAGAAGCATGATCATTGACTGCTCAAGATCATACTGATAAATAAAATGCAAACTAAAATTTGATTCTCCAGATTTCTAGTCCATTTGCCTTTACATAGCCTCAAAATTCATTTTAACAAACACAAGCAGGAAAGTAACATTTGCTTTCCCTCAAGAAATCACTTCTTTAATAATATCAGCCAGAGGAAAAGAGACAAATCTCCCATGCAGAAGAATTCCAAGTAATTTATGTAGATACTCCACCCTAAAGGAAGGGGGCTGTCACTCCCCACTCCTTAAATGTGGGTTTTGCATAGTGATTTCCTTCCAAAGAGTACAGTGTGGAAAGGAGGGGGAAATAATAACTTTACAGGGAGGAGCCTGCCAAACACCACCTCAACCAGGTAATCAAGATCAACAACATCAACAGACATAAATCATGGTGCTAATATGTACTGGTGATGTATGATGAAAATGGCATTTTAACTCAATAATCTTCCTCCTCTAAACCCATAACCTCTGACTAATCAAGAGAAAAACATGAGAAAAATTCCAATAGGGCCATCTTTATCCTACAAAACCCCTGACAAGTATTCCTCAAAACTGTCAAAGTCATTAAAAACAAGAAAAATCTGAGAATCTGTCATAACGTAAAGGAAATTAGGAGACATGACAACTATATATAATGTGGCATCTTAGATAGGATACTGGATCAGAAAAAAAGACATTAGGTAAATAAAAGGCAGTCTGAGTAAACCAGGGACTTTACTTAATAATAATGTATTAATATTGGTTTGTTAATTGTAGCAAATGTACCATATCAAGGTAAGATGTTAATAATAGGGCAAACTGGGTGCCAGGTTTACAGGAACTTTCTGTACTGTCTTCTGTAACATTTCTGTGAATCTAAAACTTTCTAAAACTAAAGTTTATTTCTAAAAGAATCAACCACACATTACAGTATAGACTAAATAAGAGAAACAACTTACTAGATGTCACTGAGCAGAAAAACCCACTTTTCCTGCTTCAGCTTCAAGAATCCACAGAGGAGATGGTAGCAGCTCTCTCATCTTGGTACAGATGTTTGGAAGCAACTGAGGTATATAGTCTCTCACGGCCACAGCCACAAAGCCACATTCACACTAGCAGAAGTGAAACTGCCTTGCCATTACAGGACTATTTATGGCAATCTCCTCCCTATGATATTGACTTGTGCTAATTTATCTTTTTATTTAAACTTAAATTGTACATGAGTTTGGGATCTTACATCCCTTTCTGCCCTATTTCTACCAACAGTCAGATACAGTCATGTTTCCTTATAAATATATTGTAGCATCTATTCTGCAGCCTCTTCTCCATGAGGGGGGGTGGCGATTGAGATGAATCTGGCTTACCTGTTGAGGTGGTATTTCCCAGTTTTCATCACTGTAAAGTTACCATGCCCCACCCATTCTAAACTGTACTTTTTGGAAGGAAGTCACTATGTAAACCCCACATTTCAGGAATGGGGAGTTAGCAAAAATGTCCCAGCCCCAAGGGACACCAAATGCTGTTTCCCAGGCACTGAAATATAAGACATAATGGGATGGATGGATGATAGGAGATGATAAATATAAACTGATTCTGGATTTAAAAATCTCAAAATTTACCAAAACTAAAATTTACTAAAAATAAAACAACATTGGACTGCTTGATGTAGAAATGAGGGTCATACTGTTTTGAATAACTCTTTCTGGGACTTTAATTTTATACTTATGTTACAAACAACAACAGTAAAATAACAAACATTTGCCCCACTCAGCTCTGGCTGGCAACTCAAGCAATCATGTTAAACCCAGGGAAAAGGCTATTACTCTTTGTGCCTTCATTTTCAGGTAGTGTGTTACCTGCGAAGGCAGACAGTCATTATCAGGATAACCTTTAGAAACTCTAGACATGTTTTTAGTCCAAGGTGGAGATTCAGAAAGCAAAGAAGTCAAAATGTGGGAAGAATTGAAGATCAATATTTAGTCTGTGGCCTTAAACATTGCTTTGAACTTTAGGCATCATGGACCTCATCCATAAGAAAACCATAGAAATACCAGTATAATGTTCAAAATAAAGAAAATTAATGCAAACACTATCATTAATATTGGATCTTATACTTAGCTGTCTGGGCAATATCACACACACTTATATTCATGTTGCACAGGCTTAGCTCTCCCTCTACTGGCTGTTTCTTTGGTTCAACAGTTAACTATTAATATATTATTATGTGAAGCAAGCCAGACACAAAAGGACAAATACTGTATGCACTATTATGAACTAAATATATTGTGTAAACTCATGGAGTTAATAATTAGACTATAGGTCACCAGAAAATAGAATGAGGGTAGAGAACAGAAAGCTAAGGGTTAATCTGTGCAGAATTGGTGAAAAGGTCACTTGTAAATCCTTGGAAATGAATAGAACTCATGGAAGCATATCATACTGTTTGTAGCTATCAGATCTATTATGGGTATGACAGTGGTTGAAAGGGAAAGTCCAAGGTCTCGTATATTACTAGGAGAAAAGCAAAAAAATGTAACATAGGATTATATAACTTTAGTGAAATCTCATGTGAAATACAAATATGGGTAATATTGCATATATAAGACAGTTTGACAAAATATAAATATGAATAAACTAGAGAGATAGAAACATAATGGCACCTATGTACAGAAGAGGAAGCATAGAGAGACTATGAAGTGATGAGGTTTTTTTGTCTGTTTTTTGTAGAATAATGAAAATGCTTGAATAATGACTGAAGTGGTGAAAGTATGTGATTATACCAAATACCATTGATTGTACACTCTGGACAGATTTATGCTTTATTAATATGTATTAATAAAATTGATTTGTTTAAAAAAAATAAGCAGTGACAACACCAAATCCTGGTGAAGATGCATGGAAACTAGATTCTGTCATATACTGCTGGTGGGAAGGTAAAACGGTGCAGCCACTCTGGTGCTTGCTTCTTGTCAAACTTAAATATTTCTAGTTTTCATTGTGTAAAACAAAATCTCTAATGATTAGTGCCCTGTTGAAAGTTTCAGGTAATTCAGCATTGCCCATACACAGGTGGTTTTCTAGGCTCCCTTCAGAAACTTTAAATGTATAAAATGCCCCTACTGTCCAGTCTGGTCCCCATCCCAGGGATTCTGGTTTCAATGAACCTGGAGAAGGCCTGGCCACTGGTATTCATGAGTGATTCCACAGGGATTCTAATGTGCAACCAGAGCAGGGAACCCCAGAATCCTTGCTGTTTAGTTGTATGGACAAGGCCCTTCTGAACCAGGTGTCACCCCTTTGGCTTCTCCCCTACATTAGGTGGGCTCCACAGACTCTGTGCCCAGCCCCAGTGATTTCTTGCCAGTCCCTTAATGCTATATTCTCTTGCCCTTCCATGTCTTTCTATCCTGTTCCAGTACTCAGAAGTCTGTGGACCCCATTTTGACCAACTCCATCCCATCTCCATTTCATGGAGACATGTCCCCCATGAAGTGTTATGGTGCCTTCTCTACCTGCCCCAGAAACTTGCCCATTTCTCCACCATTGCACATGCCATTTTTAATTTTAATTGTTTGTGGAAACACCTGTCTACCCCAAGGACAGGGCACATGTCTCCATGTCCTCAATACCTGGTATCTAGAAGGTGCTCAATGATGCTTGTCACAGAACATTAAGTGGTTAACAAGCCTAGTGAGAGAGGTCCTAGTCTAGCCCCATTTCACAGTTGAGGAAACAAAGAATTGGTGTCTGGTTTCCTTATTAATACTCTGTGAAGGATTTTCCTCAGTACAAAATGTGATGGTTAATGTCATGTGTCAACACAGCTAGGTTACAAAGTCCAGTGGTTTGATCAAGCAAACACTGGCATGATTGTTTCTGTGAGCATACTTTGTAGATGAATTTAAATCATTAGTCAGTTGATTGCATTTATGGATGACTGCATCTACAGCTAACTGCATCTACAAACAACAAGAGAGATTGCTTTCAGTAATGAGGGGAGTCTCCTCATCCAAACATGGAGGCCTTAAAGCCAGAACTGAAGATTTCAGCAGTCAGAAATAAGAATTTCTATCTCTACATCAGCCAGTCTGCTTCTCCTGGGGAATTCAATTTCACCTTTAGTGAGACTCATGACCTACCCTATGGAATTTGGGCAATTCTTATAAAAAATATCTCTTTCCATATATATCCATATATATCTTGTCAGTTCTCTTTACCTAGAGAACCCTGACTAATATACAAGACAATGTGTGTTTGTTGTGGAAAACTAAAAAATATAAATAGTTTAAATGTAAAATTTAAAAAGTAAACAAAACAAAATAAAACACTATTCCCGACCCCACCTTCCCCTTTCCTATGTACTTCTTTTGGACAAAATTCCTCAAAAGAGTTGTCTAGGCTCAATGTCTCCAATTCCTCTCCTCTCAATCTGTCATAAACCTACTCTAATCAAGGCTTCACCCTTACCATTTCACCAAAACTTCTGTAGTGAAAGTCACCAATGATCCTAAACAAGTTCAAACCTTATCTTGCTTGGCCCATCAGCAACAGTTGACCAAGTTCATCATTCCCTCCTCCCTGCCATCTTTTCTTCCCTCAGTTTCCATGAAGTCACATTCTCTTGGTTTTCTTCCCACCTCCCTAGCAGTGACTCCCAGTCTCCTCTGCCAGTTCCTCCTACTCTTTCTAACCTATTAAAAATAGAATACCCCAAGGCCTAGTCTTTGGTATCTTCCCTTTCCTATTCACACTCATCTTGTTTCATACCTTTAAGTTTCACTTATTTGCTGCTAACTCTCAAATTTCTATGTCCAGCCCCAGCCTCTCTCATGTTTTTCTGCTCACTAAGCAGCTCAAACACATCATGTCCAAAACTGACCTTCTGAGACAGCCTCTGCAACCCTGTTCTACCCAAAGCCTTCTCCATATCAGCTAAGGGCAGCTACATGGTTCCAGTCTCTCAGACCAAAAGCTTTGGTGCCACCCTTAGCAAAGTCTCTCTCATACCCCACATCTAATCTGTAAGGAAATCGTGTTGAAATCTTCAAAATATCTTCAGAATCTGGACATTTCTTACCATCTCCCCTGCTTACTATCCTGATTTTAGTCACAATCATCTCTTTGTTTAGTGGTTCCCAAACTTCAGTAAACATTGGAATCACCTGAGGATCTTTAAAAAGTAGAGTCTAGCCCCAACCTCTTGATATTCTGATTTAATTGTTATGGAGTGTGACCTGGACACTGGAAGTTTTCAGTCCTCTCCAGGTGATTCTAATGTGCATCAAATTTGGGAATCACTGGATTGGCTATAATTGCCACCTAACTCATCTCCCTGCTTTACCCATCCCCTCTACAGTCTCTTCGCACCACAACAAATAGAGGTACTTTTAAATTTTAATCCTTATCCTATCATTCCCCTGCTCAAAATTCTCCAGTGGCTCAGCGTGTTACCTAGAGTAAAATGCAAAGCCTTTACCATGGTCTACAAGGTCTTACATGAGCTAAATTGCCCCCCACACCCACTCTGACATCTATTACTCTGCATCTCACAGCCCCACTCATACTGGCCTCCTCAGTTTCCTTGAATACACCAGGCATTCTTTCACCCTAGGACCTTTGCACTAACAACTCCCTCTGCCTGAATTTCTCTTGCCCCAGAAATCTCATATCAAGTAATTGCTCAATAATCACTTTCTCAATAAGGCCTATGCCAATCTTATTTTAAATTACAACTGTAATGCCTGCTTCTCTCTCTTGCTTGCTATGCTCTCTCTCCCCCTCTTATCTGGCTCTTCTTTTCCTTTTATCCATATCCTTTTCACATACCAGATAATTTGCTTCTTCATTGTTTATTTTCTGTCTCCCCTGATAGAATGTAAGTTTCATAAGGAGTTTGATATTGTTTATGAATTCCAAAATTGGGTTATGTTTGTAAACTGGTCTGTCCCTCTAGGCATATTAGATTATATTTGATTCAGAGGTTTCACTTTTACTTAATTAAACAATGATTGAGGCTTTAATTGGGCCAGTCAGTAGAAGATACCACAATGGAGAGCAGTTAAATGCTGTAGCCTGGGAAGTAAGCACACAGAGGAGAGAGAAGGCTTGAATAGACACGGCAGAGGCCCTGGAAAGAAAGACAAGCCATTTGCCTGAAAGTCTACAGCTGGTCTTGTGGAGAAAGCAGAGCAGCTGAGCCTGGAGGGAATGCCCCATATAAAAGAAAGGAAAAGTGCAAAGGCCCTGGGGTGGGAACAAGCTTGACATTTAGAAGACAAGTGTTTCTAGAGTTAGGAGTAAAGGAATAATAGTAGAAAGAAGCAAAAGCTAGATCATACTGGGCTTTGTAAAGAGTTTGGACTTTATTCAAAATGAGAACAGAAGCAATTGAAGGGTTTTAAACAGGGAAGTGACATGATCTGATTTATGTTTCATGAAATAACTGTGACTGTAAAGGAACAAGAATGGAAGCAAGGGTATCAGTCACTTGACTGCAGGGTTTACATGTATCCTTAAGCAATATGCAAAGTCTTTCTAAGAGGTACCCAGGCCCAGATGTGTTTTTAAGGAAATAAACCTCCACATGCATGCTCCTCCAGTCAATCACTTGTCTGTAATGAAGATGCAGGTGCTCCTTTCCCATCTTCATTTACTCAGTGGTCCTTCTTCCACTTACAAGAGAAGAATACATCTTCAGCTCATTCCTATGGTGCATTGCTTCTGGGCATAAAATTCTACAGGGTGTTAAATAATGGACAAATAGAAATATTGGTGTTTGTGTTTTAAGAAAGTGTATAATCTTTTTGTAAGATTTTTGGTTTCCTCAAAATCTTAGGATGGCCTAATAGAGTTGCCAGATGAAAAGTCAGGAAAATTAACTTTGATGAAAAATGACTGCAATTTTTGGCACAAACTTCAGAAGAAGTTCAAAGAATTGAATAACTCCACTCTAATAAAATCCTTCCATTGTCATCTACTTGTTTATGTGGACATATGTTTCTCTGCAATTACACCTATAAAAACAAAGGCTGAACCTCTTTCTTCTAGCAATAAGTATATTTATCCCCATATATACTTTTTTTACAAAACCAAATTCATCTAACTCATTAACAGATATTCCAAAAAAATTATTTCTAAATTCAATTATCAGAATTTGTAATTTATTATGTGGTTTGGATCAATTGCATACTAATAATAATTATAATCGCAACTCAAAATGCATTTAAAACACTCAGAAACTCATGGTGATAGGAAAAACTTTTAAAAATTTTCAATTTACAAACATTTTCATGCTGCAAAATGATGCTGTGATCAATAAGTCTTTCAAGCTTAAAATGCATTATATAAGGATAACATTCTGAGGGAAAAAGTGGAATGGAAATATGCTTTCAAGTAGAGAAAGGAATGATGTAAAATTTCTGACTGTAAAAAGAGATTCTTTCTTTCTTTCTTTTGGAGATACCAGGGAATTCAACCTGGGACCTCATACAAAGGAAGCAGGAACTCAACCACTGAGCTATATCCACTCCTATTCTTATATTTAGAATAGAGATGCTAGTGGGTATTCTTCGAAGAATAGCCATATTTACAATATGTTGGAAATTGCATCCTTTGCAACAATTTAAATGTAAATAAAATGTACAGATGCCAACTCAAAGATTAGTAAGAAGGTAAATACTTTTAGAAAGTTCTTTAAAGAGGCAGTTAAGTAAAAGCAGTGTGAGGACCACTGGTTCATTACAAAAGTTTAAGTGCAAGATGCTGGCAGCTTGGACTTAAGTGACAGTAAAAGAAAGGGTGGAAAGTAGTTAGATTCTGGATATAATTTGAAGATAAGTGTCAGAAGGATCTGCTGATTGTGAAGTGAATGATGGTACCTTTAGATAAAGAACAGGGAGAGAGCAAATGTGGACTAAAGAGCTTTGCTTTGGACATTTTAAGTTTGAGATTCCCATTAGACACCAAAATATAACAAGATGCCAAACAGGAGAGAATTCAGGGCTGGGATATAAAGTTGGGAGCATATAGATGGCATTAAAGCTGTGGTACTATCGGATCACCTTGAGAGAGACAAGGCTGAGAAGTGACCCCTGTCAATATTTTTGAAGGTGTGGTAGAAGAGGAGTCCACATAAGGCTTTGAGAAAGAGTAGAAGAAAAACCAAGGAAATGGAGGGTCTATTAAACAAGATGGAAGAAAGACGTTTCAGGAAGATAACATGTCCTTTGGTACCAGGGTGAGAAAAGGACAGAAAAATACCATTGAATTTGACAAGATGGTAAGTTACAAAGTTTGACTAGGGCAGTTGACTAGGGCAGTTTCAATGTCATGGTAAGGTCAAAGTCTTCAAGTTCCCTCAATTCTACTGGAAAGTGAGGAACTGGACACAGTCTTTAGGTATGCGTGTGTGTCTTTTAAACTCATATCTTTTTTTTTTTTTAACCGCTTCCGTCTATATTAATGAGGGAGGATCTTAATGTCAGGTCTAAGAACAAAGGAGATAGATAATGGATGGGTTTCAGGAAAAAGTTACCCCAAGTCACGCCCCAAGCTGCAAAGTTTTGTGCGTGTGTGCATTTTTTTTCTGGAGAGACACCCTAACTATCGCGATACGTCTCTATGTGACCAAATGGCACCAATCCTTGCACCTCAGATTGCTACTGGATTCTGGCCTGGTCTTTTCCAGCCTCTGAATTCAGTTTCCACCACACTATAGAATTCATCCTCTTGACGTCTCCCATTCAAGTTCCCGCTTAGCCTCCCCCGAAGTGAAGCATCTGGGCCCCTAAACCCTTATTTACTGACCATCCACATCCACACACTAGGTTTCCTGGCAGTTTCTGTGCATAAGCTTTGTCCCTTCGCTGTATTGTCCAAGTCGAACCTTTTAACCCCTAACTGCCACTTCGTTCAGAAGCTCTTAAACTCAGCTTATGGCTCCTTTGATCCAAGCTGACTCAACAAGAACCCAGCCTATTCCCAGCGCCGAGGGACGGAGGAAGACCGAGCTTTGCGTGCAAGTCTTCTGGGTAAAGCTTTACGCTATAGTGTCCGCCATTTTATGACAGGCTGGGCATGCTTTGTGGCTGTTAACTTTCCCGGAGGTCCCTGCTAGTAGCTACGTCGTCTGTGTTGGCTGCTGCTTCCAACGCGGAGAAATGAGGCAGAGGCTGAGAGGTGCGGTAGGAGGGAGCAAGGGAGTGGCGAGGGGAAAAGGGGGTGGTCGGAATGGGGCGGTCGCTCGCGGGTCGATGCTGAGTCCTACTTTTTCCGCGCAGATCCGCTACCTGATCCAGTCGCCTGCCACCTGGGGTTAGTCTGTTGCTGTGCCTTGTCGTTTTACTTTACCTGCTTCGTGCCTTGTCGTTTTACCTGCTTCGAGCCCTCTCGTTTTACCTGCTTCCTGCCTTCGTTTATCTGTGGTGCTTTTTCAACCTAGCCTCCGTGCATAACTCTTACATTCTTCCACTTTGGCAGCTACTTGGTGTCTTTTGCATAGATGGTATTTTTGCTACTAATTTTCCTCAAATGAATTAACGTGGCCGATTGATTTAAGGCGATCTCGGATTCTTAATTTTGGTTCTGTACAATTGAGGTAGGTTTTTAAAAAAGATTTTTTAAAAATGTATACGTGTTTTTTTTTTAAAAAAATGCCAAGTTAAACCCTTCTGGAACCCTTGGATTCCGTGGAATAGTGCAATGAGTCCCATTTTGTAGTGTACCGCCTGAGTTAGAACGGAGCAATTCCATCCTTTGGTTTCCAACAGGATGGAGTCAAATTTCAAGTATTCTCTCAGTGGTTGTATCCTTGTCTCTGTACACTCATTTGAGCAAATGGTTCAATAATGATTTTGGTTATAATAGGAACTACCCTTGTTGAGACTTTATAATAGTTGAGAAGTCAACATCATCTCCATTTTGCAGATGAAGAAGCTGAGGTTCAAGGAGATAAATAACTTTCCCAGTCCCAGTTTTTAAGTAAAAATTGTGAAGCTCGTTGGTTCAGCCATCTCTATGATTCCAAAAATGTAAAATAAAGTTAAAAAAATAAATAAATCTGTGTCCTTAACCACTATGCTGTATTGCCACTTCTTTTCCAAGCAATAGGTCCAGGTTTCCAGGTTACCTTCAATGGGTTATCTTGTCTCATCAAATGCTACAGGTCCCAAATTAATTTGTCATCTTCTAACTTGCTCTTTCTTGGTCAGGCCAGACAGCTTTACTCTTCTAGTGTCAACTCGCATCAAGCCCTGTTAGGCCATTTTTAAAAATTGCCTCTTGAAATTATTTATTCCTCATTTTGGCCATCACCCTTCTAACCCACCTTCATCTATACCTAATATTTGAATAGTACTTCGACTTTATACACATTATTTCAGCTGATTCTTACAGTGGTCTTTTGAAGTATGTATGTATTATCCCAATTTTGCAGATTAGGAAGTGGCAGCTCTCTGAACTTGTTGATCTTTCCATTATCTTACAGGAGTAGGGGTTGAGAGGCAGGAACTGTAACCTAAAATCAAATTTTTTAAACTTTTTATCTTGTAGTAGGTATTTTTTTTTTATCCTATTGCCTTTCAAGAACCTTTTACTTAGCATCCCAGATTTTCTTTTCACCTTCTGAATCATTCTTCATACTTATAACTCATTTTCTTAAAAACACTCCTTTCATCTTTTTATTCCCAAACTTAAGAATATATAATTCTCCGCTGTCTATTGCATTCTATTTAAATGCCTTTGCCTTGCCACCAATGCTCTCCTAATTCATTCCAATAGACAATTGTAAGCACTTCCTTGTGTGCCAGACCCTGTAATCTGTTCTTTATCAAATCCTGTCAGAAAGCCTCTATTCTGGTTACAAAGTGCTCTTCACACAAAAGTAGATAATACCTATATATGACCTTGTTCTTTCTGGATTGCCCTCTGTTTTGCTTTTCCTAATCCTGCCCTTTGTTTAAACAGCCCTTTGTCATTTCCTCCCTGAAGCCTTTTCTAATTTACTCCTCCAGTTCATTCTTGATGCACTCAAGGGCTATACTAGTGTTTTTCACATCTTATCTGAAACCCGCTTTTCCCCTCCAAATAAATTCTTACAGAGAACCTCTATATGTAAACAGATGAAAGCAGAGCTGTTTTCATTGAAATGGAGAAAGAGAGCTCTCTGATCCCTCTCTCTTCTTTCCTTCCCTCCTCCTGCTCTATATCACCATTGGCCTTGATGTCCTTAGGCACCTCTGCAGAACTCTGAAATGCTGAATTTATATGGTTTGGAAAGCCATTGGCCTTGTTTATAGATGATTTTTTTCTCTCAAAGTGCTCAATATCTTAGCCTTTCCTCATTAAATTAGAAGCAATGTGTGGTACAGTTGAAACAGCATGGGATTTGTGGTGAAAAGAACTGGATTTGAGTCTTGACTGTGTTATTTACAATGATTTTTTAACCTTCCTTAACCTCATTTTTCTCATCTGTAAACCGGCCTAATGATAGTAACCTTAAAGTGAGGTTTCAAATGAGATCAAGTAAATGAAAGGGTTCCATAACTGCCAGCGTTTTTCATCTGTGCTTCTCTCTGATGACTTCCTTATCTGTGCACACTAGCTTCCTCTACTGAAAGGAAGCTTGCTTGCTGGAAGCTCCCAAACTGATATCCCACAGCTTCTTTCACTGGAGAGAGACTGATGGTTTTTCCCTTCAGATTGGTTCAGATTGGCCTCACTTGGATAGGTGCCCATCCTTTGAACCAGTCATCTGAGCTTGTGGGATTGGGGTCATGTAAGAACATGTCAGTTCCAGCTCTTGCCTTTTGGATGAGAATAGAAGCACTAGTTGCCAGGATAACATAGTGAGAGTGGACAGATGCATAAATATCCTTAGGCAGGTAAAGAACCTTCTGCTTTGCAATACTTCTGTAAATACCTGGACTTGAGTTCCAACTCAACCCCTTGGTAGCACACTCATGGTGTAGGCAAATATCCTTTTTCCCTCTACTTCACTGTATTCTGAGCATCAGATAATGCATTTCAATGATCTTTGTGAATTCTAAAGTATTATGCATATATTACTGTCTACAAATTAAATGGTACAGTATGGAACAAGTCCTGGTTATTTTATTAGATAGGTGTGTGGCTTAGAGTGGATCACTTAGCTGTTAAGTGTCATTTTCCTATCTAAAAATGGTGGCTCTCGATACCTTACATGTTTCTTCTCGGCTTGATGTGGAAGGTGAAATATAAAAGTGCTTTGAAAAATATAGGTGAAAAATGACATCATTAATACTAGTTTTCATTATTATCTCAATTCATATGTATTCCCTACCCTCAAAATTTTCAAATGACTAAGTTGAATAGATAACATAGGGAACTTATGTACACCAATATAATCCATAAAGATATCTTTGAGAACAAGCTGAGTGAATCTTATTTCTACTCTTGTGCAATTTATCATGTATCCTGTATACAAAATAAAAACACACATTCACAAATTAATATATTACCTAGGGGTGACTGCTATCATGGAAAATGCTTAAGGTAGGGAGGGAAGCTCTCCCCCCCCCCTTTTTTTTCTCCTGTAACATTCTTCTGTCTTTCTTTTCCTTTGCATTGCCTCCTCAATTCATTCCATCTTAACAGCATAGCAGATAGCTTTGTGTTTGCTGTAAGCCCTGATATTGTGAGCACATCGTAGGTTCTTTATTCTTGTGTTTGTCTCCACACTTTTCTGTATCTGTCAGTCTAGTTTAGTATATGTGCTGCTAAAGTGAACTTTTCCCCTATGTAGGTAATATCAGGTTTATAATTAGATATACAGAAGATATGATCAAAAGTGTAAACAATAGAGGGTTAGTGTCTTGTGAGCTTGAGCTACTCATTTGGCAAAGTAGGAATGATTTTGTCAGGGAAAACTGCTAATAAGATTTTAAAATATTTACTGAATAATAGGATTTTTACATTGTTGAGTATTATCTTTTCAGGGGATCTCAGCCCTGTTGATCTGCTGATGCTAACCATAGGAGATGTTATTATTATTATTTTTTTTAATTTTACCGGGAGGTCCCGGGGATTGAACCCAGGTCCCTCCATATGGCAGACAGATGCCCAACCATTTGAGCCACATCTGCCCCCCGTGGAGATGTTATTAAACAGCTGATTGGAAGCCATAAACAGGGCAAAGACATTGATTTAAATAAGTAAGTGGATCTCTTAAAAGGGGACAGTCTTGTTCTTAGGTAGTAGATGTCTTTTATGAAATTATCTAATACTACTTGTTTTCTGTCTCATGTTTTATTTTGTATTTGAGAATTTTAGCTTTCTCCACTGCCTTTTTCAGTCTTTTCTTTATGGCAGGATAGCCTCATCTTAATAATCCTGACAGCTTCTAACATTTATTAGATGCTTACTCTATTCCAGGCACTGTTCTTAGTGCACTAAATGTACTTACTCAGCTAATCCTCTCAGAAATTTATGAGGTTGGTACTGATGTCACCTTCATTGGAAAGATTGAGTAATCTGAGGCATAGAGAAGTTAGACAACTTCTCTGGCAGTAAATAACTGGTAATTGGCAGAGCTGGGTTTGAAATTAAGTTTTCTGTATCTTGAATTTATGCCCTTATTTTCTGTGCTATACCACTTTACATCCATTTCTTAACTTTGATTATGGTTATGTGAATGGTTGCTTTAAAATTTTTTGTTAGAGATTATTTATATGTTTTATGTTCTGTTCTTTATATAATATTCCATATTAGAAAAAAAAAATTTTTAAGATGTTTTATTTCTTTGTTTGACTTTGCATACCCTCCTTTGATTTTTAAGATAGTGTATTTTAACTAGCAGGGATTTCATTCCCTCCAGGAAACATTTGGCAACATCTGGGAACAATTTTGCTAGTTGGGTAGAGGCCAAGGATAATGCTTAACATCCAACAATGTACTGTCAGTAGAGCTGAGGTTGAGAAAAGAGTAGGGTCAGAATAGTTCTTTGGACCCAAAGCAATATTTTGAATAGGCCTACATTGTGTCATTGTCCTGGATCCTTCCCTGGTAGACCTCTTGTTATTCATTCTTTCCAGTACTCAAGGGTGAGAAGAGGAAATCATTTATTTATGAATTTTGTTTTCCTCTTTACTTGAGATTCACAGGTCTTTTATGCCACTCTTGTCTCCTGACAAAGGTATGGGGAAATGGCAGGAATTAATAATGTTCTTTATAGTCATCCTTTTGGTAGCTTGTCTTGGAAATATTGTGACCTTAATAATGCTAGCTGCTTTACTTTCAGGGTGAAAACCAGGACAGCTGCCAAATATGGCCTTTCAGCACAGCCCCACCTGGAGGATATCATTGCTGCAGTCCCAACTCAGTAATGAAAGGTCTTGGTCCCCAAGAAAAACCCATCATAACTGCCAGTGGGGTGAGTGATTCAGTTCATGAAATATTGATTGTATATCTGTTCTTCCAGAAATCCCTGCCTTCATGTAACACTCAGGTAATAAGGTGGAAGTGGGAGATTCAGACAAATTCCATATATTATGATAGGCTCTTAGTACAGACATGAACAGAATGGTATAGAGGGCAGAAAGGAATAAAGTTAATTGTGCTTAAAGCAGTAAATGATGGTTTTATGCCTTCTTTAAAGATATAGCTCAAAGTTTGTGACTTACCATATTATGGTAAATGTTGGCCATCTGAAGCTGGTAGCTTTTGATATAATTGGTACTTATAAGAGTTACTTTTTTTTTTTGAGGTTCTTGATCATGGTATTGAACCTGGGACCTTGTATGCAGGAAGCCAGTGCTGAATCACTGAAGAATACCTGGTGATTGCCATAATCCAGCTGCTCCAGTCTGCCTGTAACTATTTCAAAATTGCACCTGTCCAGCCCTGTGATTAGAGCCAGCCACCTCATCAATCTGAGCCCTGGTTTCCATCTCTGTGAAATGGAGTCATCTTGAGTGATCTCTCAGACAGCTGGCACAAATTGGATACTGCAATTGGTAGCACCCAGCAGAGTGCCCAATGTACAGAGTGCAGTGTTTACAGGGAAGGGTGGAACCATGTCCCTGGGAGAGGCCCTCAAGTTAAGTTGGTTCTTCCATCCTGCCACCAGTTCTTCCATCCTGCCACTAGTTCTGCTTTGGTGAACTTAGCACCAGGAACAGTTCCCACTCCAGTGCCCAACTCTTGTGCAGCCCCTCTCTGAGCATTAGAGACACAGCCAACCAGGTCAGTGTGCACTTGGCTGCCTCCTACAGCTCTATCATGGAGGAAATGAACATGAGCCTTGTCCCAGTGTGCCCTGAGGTGAGGGAAAGAAGGTGACAGCCCACCCCTTCTCCTGGACTGCATTTCCTGGATTGACCCTTCCCCTCCTCATGCCAGGATTTACTCTCTCCAACAACTAAAATGGCCAAGTAGTCCCAGCTCCATAATAAAGCTTTAGAAGACCCTCATATCTAGACACAGGTCCACAAACCCCTGCTTATTTTGCTGTCCCTACATTCTGAAGATTTGACCTTCCTGTAATTCCTGGAGATCTCAGGTGTCAGCTCAACCTCTAGCCATACCTCTTCCTCCTGGCCTCCAGCACCTCCTCTTCCTTCTCCTTTTGGCCTCCAGCAGCATTTCCTCCTCATTCTGGCCTTCCACTTTGTCTGATCCCCCCTGAAACCCCCACATGCATTCTTTCTCAGGGTTTTTAATCACAACTCCTTGTTGCTCCTCTGCAACCAGTGGGAGGTATTGCTGCATCACCTCATCACCCTGGACAAGAGTAGAAGCAACAAGTAGAAGAGCATTCTGGTGAGCTGGTTGGACAGGGTAGGCCCTTGGACCCCCCACAGACTCAGCCCTCTGTGAGTACCAAAGACTCCTGACTGAATTCCACAAAAAGCCAGCTCTTGGCTCTTGGGCCACCATGCCCACTCCTTAGAGGAGGCAGGGGGCCACCATAGCACCCCACCTTACAAAGGAGGACACTAAGGCAGGCAGTCTCACCCCTGGCTGATGCTGAGGGAGGGTTCTTCATTGGGAGTGTACACAATATGTCCACTGAGCTCCCTCCAGCTCTGGGATGCTGATGCCCTAAGACAGAGTGTACCCTTGCTCACTCCTGAAAAAACAATGACTCTCTACTTTGCTTGTGTGATCTGATCCAGATGCTCTCTCCAGCATGCTCATCTGACCACATGTCTCACTCTACTAGTCTCCACTCTGAGCCCACCATGCCCTGACCCACCAAAGAATCACCCCTGCCTGCACTGTTCTTCCCTATAATCCACACAGATGCTTTGGACTCGCTTACAAGGCTAGGCTCAGAGGACACCTGCATGGGGCACTTCTATAAAGCACAGCTTTTGTGACCAGATTGACCTGGATTCAAACCCTTATCTTAGCCAAACCCTCAGATAGGTCACATGACAGACAAGATCATGTCATCATTGCTCAGAACCTCAGTTTCCTTGAATGCACAATGAGGTTTTTCCCTTTGTACCTGTCCGCTACCTAGAACAGGGCTGACTACTGGGGATATAAGCTTGATTGGATTTGGTTCCTACACTTGATTAACTCACAGTCTGATGCATATAGACAAACCATATAAATAAAGATTACAAAGAGAAAAGTTCTTAATTCAGCAAATGGACCATAACCCAAAGGAGAGGTGACTGTGATATGTGCAAAATCTTCTTGTACACTATAAACTACTTTTGAAAAACAAGACAATAATACTAAGTCTTCCACTTATTACCTCTGAGAAGGTCTATCAGGATCTAGTAAAATCTAATCATTCAAGATGAATTTCACTAAGTGTCTACTGTGAGCTGGTCCTGGGCCAGGCACCAAGGACCCAGAAGGAACAAACATGGTTCTTGCTGTGAGGGGCTTATAGTCTAGTGGAGAGACAATCAGGACACTAAGTGGTGTAATATGTGCTGTAACCAAGGCATATTCTACCTTCTGTGGGGGAACACAGAAGAGGTGCATGTATCTGGGAAGACTTCCGGAAAGTGGCAACATATAGCAAGGCCATGAAATACAAGCAGGATTTGGTAAGATGGAGAGAAGGGGGAGCAAGGACATTCCTCAGCAAGGAATGGGGGAGAGCTAGTTGTGACTAGTCAGTATTTGTGCGATTGTGAATTGTGGATGAATAGAAGGTAAGAATAATCCAAAGGAGTAATTGCTGCAAGGATAGCAGCTGCTACAGCATAATTTTTTACGCCACCTGAATTCCCCCAAAAAAACAGACAGACCAACTAGCAAGACAAAAACAAGAACCCACCAGATAACATCTATGAAAATGTCTAAGGAGACCCACTTGATATTAACATGTGAGTAAAAGGAAGTAGAGGAAAGACAATAGGGTTTCTTAAGATTCAAAAACAGAAGAGCCCCAAGTTGCCAGCAAGTAGTCAGTGGAAATTAAAGTGGAAACAGTGGCTGAAAGTGAGGTGCTGAAGGCCTCAATTCAGACATGAGTGTAAGCAGATCTTAATAAGTTCTGGAAACTCAACAATATTTGTAGGAATGTGTAAACAACCCATACCCAACACGGTAAAATTCTGGCATCAAATAAAAAATTACCAGGCTTGCATAGAAGCAGGAAAATATGATCCTTAATGAGAATAATTAATCAAATGGTCAGAAATGACACACGTAAAAATTAGCAGACAAGAGGATTAAAACTCTGGAACTCTTCCATATGTTCATAAACTTCAGGAGACAATGGTGATATAAAAAAGTTTAACATCAAATGATTATAGCTGAAAACTACAATGTGAGAGGAAAAGTGATTAGATGAAAGTTATGGTAAATTAGACATTGCAGAAGAAAAGATTAGTAAGCTTGAAGATACACAAATATAAACCATCCAAAAGGAAAACAGAACAGAATTTTTAAAAATGAACAGATCATCAGTGATCTAGCTATGGGCCAATTTCAAGTGATCTGCTATACATGTAATAGTCCCTGAAGAGTGGGGTGCAGAAAAAATACTTAAATAAAGGCCAAAGTTTTTCCAAATTCAAGGTATAAATTTATATATAGATTCAAGAATGTCAACAAACTCCAAGAACAGGAACTATGAAAAAAAATTGTACCAAGACACAACATAAATTGCTCAAAATCAGTGCTTTGAAAAAATTAAGCTTTCCCCCTGAGATCAGGAACAAAACAATTATTTGTTATCTCATTATTTCCAGTGATTATTGTTTTGGAAGTTCTAGCCTATGCAAATGGGCAAAGAAAAAAAAGCCTCCAGATTGATAAGGAAGAAGTAAACCTATCTTTATATGTAGCTAACATGGTTATGTAGAAAAATCTGGAAAATCTGCATGAAGTGATTAGAAGTAGTAACATTTTAGCAAGTTTTATCTATTAATAGTGAATGATTAAATCCTAAAATTAAAAATATGAAATCAGTATAAATATGACAAATGATATGAAAGACCTGTCCACTGAAAATGACAAAATATTGTGGAGATAAATGAAAATAAATGGAGAGGTACATTCATGGATTATAATGCTCACATGGCTAAGATGCCAATTCTCCCCAAATTGATCTACATCCATGCAATCCCAATTAAAGTCCCCACATTTTTGTTGCAGCAAATAACATGCTTATTCTAAAATTCATACAGAAATTTGCAAGAGAAGATATCCAAGATTTATTATAAAGCTATAATAAGACCACATGTTATTAGTGCAAAGATATGCAAATATATCAATGGAATAAAATGGAGAGACCTGAAATACACCCGCACATACATGGCCAATTGACTTTTGACAAAGGTGGAAAAGCAATTCAATGGACAAAAGATAGTCTTTTGTAACAAATAGTGATAGACTATCTGATTGGATATCCAAATGCCAAATAATGAACTTTAATTCACAGCTTGCACTACATGCAAAAATGAATTAAAAATGTATAATAGAGGGATTGTGGGAAGGTGCCAATGGACTAACAGGCAGAGCTCAATGCTCTCACATAAACAGGTGAATTTTACCAATCATTCAAATATCTACTACCAGTCTTGCTAAAGATCTCCCAAAAAATTTAACAAGAAACAATGCTACAAAACACATTCTATGAAGCCAACATCAACCTAACACCAAAATCAGATAAAGATAGTATGAAAAAAGAAAATTACAGACCAATAACTCTAATGATTTTAGATGCAAAAATACTCAACAAAATATTTGCAAACAGAAATCGAAAAGCACATTAAAAGAATTATACAACATGATCAAGTGGGTTTTATCCCAGGTATGCAAGGGTGGTTCAACATAAGAAAATCAATTAGAGTAATAAACCACACTGATAAACTGGAAAAGAATCACATGATCCTCTCAATTGATGTAGAAAAGGCATTTGACAAAATACAGCACCCTTTCTTGATAAAAACACTCCAAAAAAAATTAGAATGCAAGGAAGCTTTCTCAATATGGTAAAGAACATATATGAAAAACCTACAGGTAGCATAATACTCAATGGTGATAGACTGAAAGCTTTCCTGCTGAGAGCAGGAACAAGACAAGGATGCCGACTATCACTGTTGTTATTCAATATTGTGCTAGAAGTTCTAGCTAGAGCAGTTAGGCCAGATAAAGGATAAAAGGCACCCAAATAGGAAAAGAAGTAAATCTTTCCCTATTCACTGAAGATATGATCCTATATCTAGAATCTCCTGGAAAATCCACAACAAAGCTACTAGAACTAATAGACAAGTTCAGCCAAGTGGCAGGATACAAGGTGAATATTTAAAAAGCAATAACATTTCTATATACTGCTGATGTGCAATCTGAGGAGGAAATAAGAAAAAAATTCCATTTACAATAGAAACAAAAGCAAATATTAAGGAATAAAAAAATTGCTAAAAGAAATTGAAGAAGACTTAAATACATGGAAGGACATTCCATGTTCATGGTTTGGAAGACTAAATATCATTGAGATGTCAATTCTACCCAAAGCGATTTACAGATTGAAGAAAATTGTAATAGAAATGCCAACAGCCTTTTTGCAGAAGTTGAAAAACCATTTATCAAATTTAATTGGAAGGGTAAGGGGCCCCAAACAGTAAAAAAAAAATCTTAAAAAAGAATGAAGTTAGAGGACTCTCACTTTCAGACTTTTGAAGCATATTACTTAGCTACAGTGGTAAAAACAGCATGGCACTGGCTTAAAGATATACATTGGAACCAATGCATCCAAGGTGAGAACTCAGAAATAGATCCTCAGATCTACAGTCAAGTGATTATTAACAAGGCAGCCAAGCCCTCCTGGCTGGGCCAGAATAGTCTATTCTATAAATGTGCTGGGAGAACTGGATATCCATAACCAAAAGAAAGAAGACACCTATCTCACACCTTATACAAAAATTAACTCAAAATGGATCAAGGACCTAAATATAAAAGCAAAAACCATAAAACTTCTAGAAGAAAATGTCGGAAAACATCTGCAAAATCTTATGGTAGGCGGTAGTTTTCTTAAACCTTACACTTAAAGCATGAGCACCAAAAGAAAAATTAGATAAATGGAACTTCCTGAAAATTAAACACTTTTGCACCTAAAAAGACTTTGTCAAAAGGGTGAAAAGGTAGCCGAATTAATGGGAGAAAATGTTTAGCAATAACTTATCCAATAAGGTTTAATATCCATGATACACAAAGAGATAAAACAATTCAGCAATTAAAAGACAAACGACATGATTAAAAAATGGGCAGAAAACTTGAAAAGATAATTGTCCAAAGAAGAAATACAAATGGCAAAGAAACACGTGAAAAAATGTACAACATCTGTAGGGATTAGGGAAATCTAAATCAAACTGCAATGGGATATCATTTCCCACCTATTAGACTGGCCGCTATTAAAAAGTTGGAAAAGTGTAAATGTTGGAGAGGATGTGGAGAAATAGAAACGCTTAGTTACTGTTGGTGGGAATGTAGAATGGTACAACCACTGTGGAGGACTGTTGCGCAGTTCATAAGGAAGTTGAATATAGATTTGCCATGGGACCCATCAATACTATTATTGGTTATATACCCAGAATAACTGAGAGCAGAGTTTCGAAGAGACATCTGCACACTGGTGTTCATAGCAGCATTATTCACAACTGCCAAAAGTTGAAAACAACCCAGGTTTCCATCAACTGATGAATGGATAAACAAATTGTGGTGTATACACACAATAGAATATTATGAAGCATGAGGAGAAATGAAATCCTGAAACATATGACAACATGGATGAACCTGTTGGACACTATGTTGAGTGAAGCAAGCCAGACACAAAAGGACAAATATGGTATGATTGTGCTATTATGATCTAAATATATTGTGTAAACTCATGGAGTTAATAATGAGAATATAGGTCACCAGAAAATAGAATGAGGTTGGTGAATGGAAAGGTGAGTTTTAAACTGTGCAGAATTGGTGAAAATGTTTTTAGTAAACCTTTGGAAATGAATAGAAATGTTTAAAGCATACCATGGTGTTTGTACCTAGCAGTGCTATTGCATAGGTATGACAGTGGTTGGAAGAGAAAGTCTAAGGTCATGTATATTAGCAGAAGGAAAGCTAAAAATTGTGACATGGGACTGTATAAGACAGTAAAACCTCATGTAGAACATGGATATGGGTGATATTGTATATATGACTATTCTTTCAAAATATAAATGCAAATATACTAGAGAGAAGAAAAAAGAATAGCAGCTATGAAGGGCAGGCTAGGCTTCGAGAGAGTGAGAGGTGATGAGTTTTGTTTGTTTGATTGTTTTTTGTTTTATTGGAGTAATGTAAGTGCTCTGGGAATGATTGGGGTGATGAATGCACAAATATGTGACTACACCAAATAAAATTGATTGTACTCATTGGATGGATTTATACTTTATTACTATGTATCAATAAAATTGATTTGATAAAAATTTTTTTAAAGATATAGGCTGAATGGATTAAAAAAACGTGAGCCATCTATATGCTGCCTACAAGAGACTCACCTTCGACACAGGTATCAAAACAAGCTGAAAGTGAAAGTTTGGAAAAAGGTACAACATGCAAAGAGTAACAACAACAAAGCAGGAGTAGCTATACTAATATCGGACCAGACAGACTTTAAATGCAAAAAGTTATGAGATACAGAAGGCCATTATATAGTAATAAAAGGGACATTCCCCCAGGAAGAAATAGTCATAAATATCTATGCACCTAACCAGGGTGCCCCAAAATATGAAGCAAACTCTGGCAAAACTGAAGGGAGCAATAGACATCTCTACAATAATAGTTGGAGACTTCAACACAACATTCACATCATTGGATAGAATAACTAGATAGAAAATCAACAAGGAAACAGAGAACTTAAACAATATGATAAACAAGTTAGACCTAACAGACATATACAGAACATTGCACCAAAACTCAACAGGTTATACATTCTTCTCAAGTGCTTATGGTTCTTTCTCCAGTATAGACCACATGTTAGGTCACAATGCAGGTCTCAATAGAAAAAGATTGAAATTGTACAAAGCGTCTTCACAGATCATAATGTAATCAAACTGAAAATCAATAATAGGAAAGAGGTAAACTTGGAAATGTGTGGAGGCTGAACAACACACTCCTAAATAATCAGAGGGGTCACAGAAAATTTTGTAAGTGATATTAGTAAATATATAAAGATGACTAAAAATGGGAACACAACTTGCCAGAAATTATGGGATAAGAAATTTATAGCCCTAAACACATATTATAAAAGAAGAGGTAAAATTTTGGGGGTTGTCCTGAGTGGCGAAGCAGCGACGAATGTAGGCCATTTTCCATCAGAATATACCATGCAGAACTGGGTGGGAAAGAGTGTGGTCTGTGATGTGAACTGTAGTCTATGCTCGGTGGCAAGGCCCCAGGATGTGTATATCCATTGCGGGTGTAATACCACACGGATGGGGAATGGATGTGTGGGGTGTT